>RXON01000888.1:0-34330 GCA_009667805.1 Leptobrachium leishanense | reverse complement strand
AGTGCAGAGGCGCTGGAACGTTAACCCATCGTCACCCTGGGTTCTTGGAACATCCCAACGCTGTGTCACCTGGAGAGCGCGCGTCGATTCGTCACTGCAGGGCTGGCCCTGGAGACCGGACCCACCGGCGCGGAGGGACACAGAACCACAGCAAAGCGTGAGGAGAAAGGATGTTTTTGCTTTTTAACCTTTCACTCCTGAGCCATTTCACCTCTTTGCGCTGAGCTCATTTTGACTGTTTTATACTCACATTTAAACATCAACTGAAGTACTATTTTATTAAACCAATTTTTTTTTTTTTTTTTTTTAGTCATGTTTGCTATCATTAGAAAGGCCATGATCAGGCCTTTCCAATGATGCTAAACATATTTCCCTATCCATGACAGGTAAGGGTTAACGGGATCCAAAGGATTCCCCTAGCTAGAGGGTTAATTGGCCAACTGATATCGCACATATGACAACAACGTCAATGGGTGGGGGGGTGACCTATGAGGCTTGGCTGACATCCAAGATGTCACGATCTGACACTTAAGGGGTTAAAGAGAGACTTTTTTTTCTAGATGCAGTCATTTGGTCAAAGGACCCCTCCCCCTTTCAGGTTCCCCCCTGCAGGCACGGGGGGGGGGCGACTGTAAATGACATTGCAACGGTTGGGGCCCATAAATCAATTGGGCCAGCTTCAGGGAAGCCAGTCGGTTGTGGGACCCCCAGCCAGGGGCAAGTATAGGGAAGGAGGGGTTAAAGGACCATGATGCACATAGTGCGTCTGGGGGAAAATTCCCCTTAAGACTGACGTACTATGTACGTCAGTAGGCCTTAAAGGGTTAAAAATAATACTGGTTACTGATGGTGGTTTTCTGGAAAATCCCTTGGCAGTGAAAGCATTTTTAACCCCTTCACTAGAGGTAACGTTCCTTGCGGTGGATGCGCTGAGCGCGTCCTCCCTTTGGGGCCAGCGTTTGGCTGGTTCCTCGATGTCAGCCCAGCACCCGGAACCGCCGCCGGAGTAATTAGGTGTCATCGCGGGGGCGCGATGACACCAAATTCAGGTGCCCCCCCGCATGTGCGGAGACCTCTCTCCCTCCCGATCAGCGGTGTGCAGGGGGTTAACCCAGGCACCATTTGGAAGGGCACAGCCTGCCCTTCCAAATGGTACCTGGCATTAACCCCATGGGGGCCGGATCACGAATTGGCACCGAAAAGCGCCGGTTCGTGATCCTTTCCAGGAGCTGGCCGACATCTTGGATGTCGGCCAAGCTTCCGGGAATGCCCCCTGAGACCTGGCGTCATTGTGCATAGCACGATGACGCCAGTCTTGGAGTTAACCCCTAACTGCCACGGATCGGGAGATGGGGGGGTTCATTGAACCCCCCATCTCCCGATCCGTGGCAGTTAGGGGTTAATGTTTGGTATTGTTGGATCGGCCAGAGCATGGCCATTCCAACAATACCAAACATGAGTATGAATTTTTTTTTATAAAAAAATAAAAATAAAATTTGGTTTGTTAATGCAGCAATATTGTTCCCATTTCAATTATAATGTGAACAATGATGCTGCACTAATGATTTTTGTATGCGGTGCGTTTGTTAAAAATCGCGTAATTTTCCCCAAAAAAAAAATGTAACGAGACCCCATCTCTAATTTTTTTTTAACAAGCGCACCCCATAGAAAATATAACCGCAATTGCTCGCATGTGAAAAAAAACAAACACTTTACACGTTGTAAATTATTAAATTCATATTTTATTGCATTTTTTGTTATAATATACAGACAGGTCATGACGTATACATATAATAATGACATATTATGAATCTGCCGAGTCTGACGGAAAGAACGATATATAATATGTCTGGGTCATATACTAAAATAAGCTTCAAAACACGTTTAAACATGATGAGCAAAATCGCTAAAAATGACCTCAGCACAGGGGCGGGAAAAGCCTCAGCAGCGAAAGGGTTAAACCACTTAGTCATGGTAAAAAGTCTTTTTTTCCCCTAACTAAGAGTCTGCGGACTTCTCCCTCCTGACCTAAAAGCCCTTTACCAGTGAGTCAAGAAGGTCCTTCGGATTTGCGTAGCAGCGCACAGCAGATTCATGCGTCACACAGGGACTTTACTGATATAAAGAGCATGCACTTAGATCAGGAGGGTGAAAAGGGTCTATTCACAAAGCCCTGAAGCCGCGTGCAATGTCGGTGCTTTGTTCTTCGCCTCAGATCGGTGACTCATTTTCGCTGAAAATTTGCTATTAAGCGACTGATAACTTTTCTTCCCCCCAAAATTTGAGTCGCCGAAGCAGTTATCACATGTCGACGAAAACAGCCTATTATAATAGTAGCTTAAATCGATAAAAAATATGTCCAAATAAAAAACACCCTGTATTTTATAACAGACCTTTTTCATTGTTTAAAAAAATAAAGTCTTCATTGTAGCTTTTTTTTATTACATTGAAACTTATGGGATTCGCCTGTTTTAACCTGTTGATTTGGACATCTCATCCCAATTTGGCGTTCTTTGAAAAGACAGTCTATGGGATGATTTAATTGCTGACAAACTGCACTGTATTTCACTGTCAATTCACCTGTATTTGGTAAATTCACAGCTTTGTGAATAGACAAATTGGCCCAAAGGGTGACATTCACCCTTCAGTGCAATTTGGAGGTTAGTGAATAACCAGGGCTGGATTTATAACAAGGCAGAGGAGGTTTGTGCCTACAGGCGCCTCCCACAAAGTTGCCGTTGGCGTTTTTTGTACAATATTTTAGCCCACTGTATCTCTGGAGCCCTAAAGGGTTAGAGGGACATATGAGGTATCATTGAAAAGGTCTGATTATGGCCTTTCCCGTGACACCAAATATAACCAGGATAGATGTGAAGGTAAAAAGCTAAAAATATATTTTTTTTTTAACGCAGCATTATTCAGTTTATAATTCTAAAGTGAGCAGTGATGCTGCGCTAAGTCACCTTCTCATTTCCCACACTGCCAGCCAGCGTGGAGCTGATGCAAAGCAGTGTTTCATCGACAACCTAGACCGTAGTGCTGCAGTGATGAGAGACAGAGACTTTGGAACCCGCATCTCTGAATTGTACAGCGCACAAGGTTAAGTGAGGTGTCATTGGAAAGGTCAGAGTCTGGTCTAATGATAACAAACATGACCATGTAACGTGTAAAAAATAAACTGAAATGCAAAATGTTTTTTTTTTTTTTCTCTGTTCTACAGTAGAGGCAATATATGCTTTTACATACAAAAACAATGCCGCTGCACTAAGACAACAGATTCTGATCCTTATTTTGATTTGACGCAGAGAGAAACGGCTTTTTTAATAATTTTTTTTTCTAAAAAAAAGTTATTTTGGCACTTTTGGTTGGGGGGGGGTGGGGTGCTCCACATTTCTGTGACTACGGGCTCCTGAGATGCAAATCCAGCCCTGTGAATAATCCCTTTAATGCAGTTGATATATTGATATATAATGGGCGTCAGTGAGGATTATGCTTGTTTTAACATGAGGAACCAATTTAGGGAGAGCTCAGAAATGACCGGAATGTCCCCTTTACGTAATGTGGAGGAACGGAGTTCATCGCTATAAACAGTAACCGTTGCTAGGCTGGGTTTCATGTTCAGTGAATGGATCTCGATTCTGTTTTTTCATTCTGACACAACTTTCCATTATATAAACCCACTTAATATTAGGGGTTATTCGTTAACCTCCAAACAGGACCCAAAATGTCATCGCTCTGTGCAATGCACCTATTCACAAAGATGTAAATTTGCCAAATACAGGTGAATTGACAGCAAAATACGGTGCAGTTCACCGCAATTTGGCAGCACCAAAATTGTCCCAAAAAAAAGACAAATCGTATCTTCTATTTACAGAACGCCGAATTGCACCAAAAATCTGGCGAAATGCCCTGATTTTTGGGCAGGTTTAAGTAGGTGAATTCCATAAGTTTCAAAGTATTATTTTTTTGCAAAAACCCTTTTATTTTCTAAAAGACATTTTTATTCTGTAACGGACCCTTTTATTATTTAGACACAGGGCCGGCCCGAGCCACTGTGCTGCCTGGAGTGAAGAATGAATTTCTGTCCCCCCCACCCACAAAAAAAGCATGGTGTGTAAGAGCATATCACAGAGCGCCACATATCACGGCCTACTGTCCCACACATCCACATACCGTCACACACACACTTACATACTTCCACAGTCACACACATGCAGTCACACACACATAACACAGCCGGTAACAGGGAGACGCAGAGGATTAATGACTCCGGAGCGCACAGAGTTACTGTCGACAGGAAGCGCCTCACGGAAGGTATGAAAGAAATTAGAAAAATGCTTGTTTTTTCACCATTATTTAATAATTCAGGGAATACGGGGGGGGGGGGTAAAAGCCATAACGCGGTATTAAAACATGCGGCGTCCCAGTCATTTCTGTAATTCCCCCATCAAACCCTGGCAGCTCCATACTAACACCCCCCCCCCTAGAAAGGTAAAAATGTGATTTATTTATTTAGCAAAGTTACCCAGGTCTTGCCAGGTCAGTGAAAAGCAGATCGCCCAGCTATTAACAACTAACAACAGCTCTCATCATGCTGTGCGGGCTGTAAGGGAGCTGCAGATTGTCTTTAATCTGGGCCCCGTGCAGCCCTCAATCGGCAGCTCCCTCAGGACTCTGGGATAGGGTGTCCGTCCAGGCCTTCCCTCAACCAGGACAGAGGAGCTGGCAGTGCTTTATGGGGGCAGCAACATGTCCCTGTGAGGAGGGATGGGCGGGAGGGGAACCTCCATAACACACACACAGGGGGCACAGAGTCTCCTGTATGAAATCAAGCCAGGCCTACCTCCTCAGCAGCCTCATGGTTCCCCAGGATTTATTTAAAGGAGAGCGCTTGCCTACGTCAGAGCACGTGACAGGCTCTAAACACCGCGTTCCGTCTCTCAGGCGCACTGCACTGCAGGAGAGACCACAGCCAGGCTGCATCACCGGTAAAACTTAAGCTGATGGCCTCCATGCCTACTGAAAGGGGTGGGTGCCAGCCCGCTGAAAGGGGCAGTCACGGCATGGTTTTCAATGGAACACTGTCCTGCAGCCGTGTCCGGGCTGGCGGCCTTTTGAAAGAGCAGCAAAATGCTGCCCCTGACAAAGTGCTGCCTGGAGCGGCTGCTCCACCCCGCTCCATGGAAGGGCCGGCCCTGTTTAGACACATTTTTATGGATTTAGACTGCTAGAATAGAAGACTTTCTCCCCCCCCCAGTTCGCGGGTCTTCGCTGACGTCTTATAACTGCTTTGGTGGCACCAATTTTCGTCAAAATACGGCAACCCTTCGGTACGCAGAGAATTCACAGAATTTCCAGCAAAATGGAATCACCAAAAAGCGAACCAAAAAGAAATTGTACAGAATTTCGGTGCTTTGTGAATAGACCTAGTTATGGGAATTAACCACCAGTGGTGTTTTTTTGTCACCAGCACAGCGCCCCTGCAGACCCTTCCTAAGCATTGTTTACTCAGTGCAGCCTGGGAATCATGACTTATTCGATGCTGTCTTTTCAATCATTCTTTCATTGCACATTTAAAGGGTTAAATTTGGGCTTTGCACGTCCCAGTGGATCAGGTTAACGTCCTGGTTGAAGGATGGGACGTCCAGCTGGTGACTCAATGATTCATTATTGGAGCTAGAAATAGAATTTGCCTTCTTGGTGGATCAATAAGCCATTACGGGCCATGCGTTTGCACCCCTGTATATCTTGCACTCAGTTCTTGGTGACCACATGCATTTATTGTCAACCCACAACCTCACTAAGCAGAGAATACCATGATTTATGAGTCTTTACATTGTATAACCACTTCTACTGTTCTAGGTAAAAGCTCATTTTTTCAAGTCTCACTGGCCATCTGTATTTATTGCAAAGAAATGACTACTGGAGGTCAATGACAATCCTGCATTTCATATTGATTTCCCCAAACTATATAAACAGTGGGGGCTGTTCCATAAGCACCTGCTGAAGATTGGAGCCATCTTCCTTGATTTTGCCAAAGCCTTTGACACAGTAGACCATGGCATCTTGTTAAAAAAAACTTAGACTCTGGCATTGGTGATCGCACGCTAACCTGGTTTCAATCATATGTATCTGATCGGTCGCAATATGTGTCCATTTCTGGCAGCCCTCCCAGTCACGTGCGGTGTACCCCAAGGCTCGATACTCGATCCCTTGCTATTCACAATATTCATAAACTAGCTGGAAAGCCTGCCCAGAGGGCAGTCTATTGATAAGTGTGCTCTGCTCTCCACTCTCCGCTCCACTCCCGGCTCCACTCCGCGCTGCCCTCCCCGCTCCCCTCTGCCCTTCCCCTCTCCGCTCTCCTCCCCGCCCCGCTCCCCTCTCCTCACTCTCGGCGGAGTATCGAATGTGCACGCAACCAGCGTACTGCTGGCTGTGCGCGCATGAAATCGCCGCTGCCATCCCCTCCTCACTCCCGGGGCTGCTCGGTCAGTGTCCTCCCTGCGTGCTGCCACTGCACACTCCTCCGCGCAGCCCGCCCCCTGCAACATGTATCAGCTTCGTCGAAGACCTTTGTAGAATTGAGGGGAGCGTGAGTGGTCCTCGGTGATCTGGATCTACTGCTGCCCGTGTGTCTCCCTCGCTGCCCACGCATCTCCCCCGCTGCACGCATCTCCCTTTTCCCGTAGCGCTGAGAAGATGCAGGCTGACACTATCCTGCACAGGGGTATTTTCACCCCGTCCTCAGAGCCTGTCAGGCCAGTGCCACCAGCCCCATGTACCCCATCTTCTTCACGTAAGTCCCCCCCCCTTCTCCTGGAAGCACAGTGGGCCTTACCTCTATTAATTTGGAGCAGGTGTCATTTTATCCTCTCAATGTTTGGGTAAGGCCCACTGTGCTTCCAGGAGAAGGGGGGGACTTACGTGAAGAAGATGGGGTACATGGGGCTGGTGGCACTGGCCTGACAGGCTCTGAGTACGGGGTGAAAATACCCCCTGTGCAGGATAGTGTCAGCCTGCATCTTCTCAGCGCTACGGGAAAAGGGAGATGCGTGCAGTGGGGGAGATGCGTGGGCAGCGAGGGGAGACACACGGGCAGCAGTAGATCCAGATCACCGAGGACCACTCACGCTCCCCTCAATTCTACAAAGGTCTTCGGACGAAGCTGATACATGTTGCAGGGGGCGGGCTGCGCGGAGGAGTGTGCAGTGGCAGCACGCAGGGAGGACACAGACCGAGCAGCTCCGGGAGTGAGGAGGGGATGGCAGCGGCGATTTCATGTGCGCACAGCCAGCAGTACGCTGGTTGCGTGCGCATTCGACACGCCGTATTACGGTTTGGTGGTTGGATGTGCGCGCAGCCAAGCGTCGCAGGTTGTGCATGCATGCGCAGTACAGGCTTGGCGACGGACACGCCAAGCCTTACTGCATTAGGTTATAGATGATCTGCCCAATGTCTGCAAAGCCTCAACTGTACACATGTACGCAGACGACACCGTAATCTATACCAGCAAACCAGATCTCCCGCAGCTGGGGCCGCGCTGCAAGAACAATTCACAGGAGGCAGAAAAGTGGATCAAACACAACAAACTTTTTTTAAATACTGACAAAACTGTTACAATGCTCTTTGGAACAAAACCTGAACTACACAAATTGCAAACTCCCCATCTATGTGTTGGGACAAAATCAAATGGCACGCTGACCACAGTCACTTCTCTCAAATATCTAGGTATGTGGTTAGACCCTAATCTATCCTTTGGCCCCCACATCGAAAAACTCTCATCTAAACTTTACCCCAAACTAGGTGCCCTGTACAGAAACAAATCCTGACTGAGCCCCGCGGTAAGAAAGCAGATTGTACAACAAATGCTTATGCCGGCTATTGAATACGGAGATATAGTGTATGCAGCCGCCCCGCAAACACATCTTCAGAAACTTACTACATTGTATAACTCATTCTGTCGCTTTGTGCTACAATGTAACTACATGACCCACCATTGTGACATGTTAAAAGAACTAAACTGGCCGTCGCTGGAATCCAGATGCACCCTTCATCTTTCCAACCTGGTGTTTAAGAGCTTTTCTAGGAAGCTGCCACCCTACCTGAATAGACTGCTTCCCCCAGCAGTTCCCTCGTCCTATAACCTCCGATCCAGGACCAGCACCTTACTTACAATGCCACAATACAAAAAGACAGTGGCTCGGTCCTCATTTTCCTACAGAGCACCGCAATTATGGAATAACCTCCCAGATGCCATCAAATCTTCCCCCAGTCTAAAGTCACTCAAGCGATCCCTATTAACATACCTCAATACGGAATGCACCTGTAAACATGTAACATAGTGACTATATACAGAATTCTCCTGTACACATGTAACACAGTGACTATATACAGAATGCACCTGGAAACATGTAACATAGTGACTATATACAGAATGCACCTGTAAACATGTAACACAGTGACTATATACAGAATGCACCTGTAAACATGTAACATAGTGACTATATACAGAATGCACCTGTAAACATGTAACACAGTGACTATATACAGAATGCACCTGTAAACATGTAACATAGTGACTATATACAGAATGCGCCTGTAAACATGTAACACAGTGACTATATGCAGAATGCACCTGTAAACATGTAACATAGTGACTAGATACAGAATGCACCTGTAAACATGTAACACAGTGACTATATACAGAATGCACCTGTAAACATGTAACATAGTGACTATATACAGAATGCACCTGTAAACATGTAACACAGTGACTATATACAGAATGCACCTGTAAACATGTAACATAGTGACTATATACAGAATGCACCTGTAAACATGTAACACAGTGACTATATACAGAATGCACCTGTAAACATGTAACATAGTGACTATATACAGAATGCACCTGTAAACATGTAACACAGTGACTATATACAGAATGCACCTGTAAACATGTAACACAGTGACTATATACAGAATGCACCTGTAAACATGTAACATAGTGACTATATACAGAATGCACCTGTAAACATGTAACCTAGTGACTATATACAGAATGCTATAAACAGCAAATGGTGCAGCGCCACACAACATGCATCCACCACCAGGGTGCCCAGATAGCCAATCTCAGGATATAGTGGTTTCCCCTATACCATTGCACACAATAATGAAATCAATAACCTGGATCGGCGCAAATACTGCTCTCTGGGATCCCGGAATCTCGCATATATATATATAATAGAAGAAGAACAATAATAGTGCAACACTGTTTTATAGATTATACTGTGAATGTAAGTGATGAACACCCCACTTACAAGTGTAGAGCCGTGCACTGGCTCTAAGTGGGTCCAGACATGTGGGTAATTGTCTTCAGTTTCTTAGGTGACCCCCACCTCACAGCAAGATTTTTTCTTTGTCCGAGGTTTAGACAGTGGAAAGGAGAACAGGAAGAGAAATCCTTGTGTAGGTCCACAAATTAAAGATCACAATTATATGTACAGTTGGAATTGTACTCACATTTTGTGGAGCTCACATAGCTCATAGATATAGGCCCATAGGTTTTTTTTGGTGGGAAAAAACCCAGATGAAAAACCGCCAATGTTTGCAGGATTCAATGAAGCAGGAATCAGGATTGGAGATGAAAAAGTAAGGTTTATTTAAAATATAGTTAAAATTGCCTCCAGAACGCGTTTCGCCGCATCAAAAAACGGCTTCATCAGCTGGAATGGTTAACATGGGCCTTTAGACCTTTTATAATGTCCATAGATGTTTTTAATTGTCCCCATATGTCCTGTCTGCTTCACTGATTAATCCTTCCGGTTTCCGATAATGGGCGCCGCCATTTTTGCGCATTGCGCGGTTTACTTCCGCGTTCCACTGCGTTTCAATGCCGCCGCTTTCACTTCCGCGTTCCACCGCGTTCCAAGCGTTGCTCTCTTACTTCCGGTCGGCGATTTCTCGGCCAGGAAGATGTAGAATTGTTCTTTTCATTAAGTTCAAAGATTGGGGCTTCCTAAAAACGTCCCATTTTCGCCATGTATATATCAAAACAGAATATTACATATATTAACTCAATTTTAAGAGAGCTAAACTATAAAATTAATTTGTGCACCCCGCAGGGTCTCCCAATTGTCTCTTGGTATACCTAATTGATATATGTGGTAAATTTTTAAAAAGTGATAACTTCTCAAAATTTATATATTGAACACTATTTGTGCCTTCTAAAAGAAGGTCTTTTATACTCTATACTCTCCAAAAGTGATCATACATTCATTGCAATATACTCCTTTATTGAAAAAGTGTCTTGTGCTTCAGTGCTTTTATTCAATTAAAGTGGTAATTATATATTCTCTTATAATAAAAAGTAATCCCTATAGTTATAATGCTATATTTACCTATCTAATAAAGCTATATGAAATATATCAATCATCTGTGTATTTTTATTAACATAATACTATTGTTAATTGCAATATATCTCTAATATTATCGTGGATTTTAATTAAATATTAAAGTGCCTTATTAGTGCTATTTTAGATATATATCAAATACTTTAGGTGCTTATTGAATGTTATTCATAAATTACTTACAATTAATAACTTAATGAAACTGGAATTTGTTATAATGTTAATTAATGTAAGATAGTGCAATATGTCTTTTGTGCTTAATGTAGACCTCATCTAAACAGAGACCGCCATTTAAAGTGCCATATTGAAAATTTATATTATCCAAATGTTGGTGAAATTCTAAATCTCATTGTGGAGAATAATATTAAAGTGCTGTGTTAATAATTAATGTGTACCCATTACTTAAGTACTTTAAGTGCTTATTTAATATCAATCATAAATTACTTACAATTAGTGACTATTGGAACTGGAATTTGTTATGATATTACTCTTTTTACCATGATTTTTATGATATTAATTGATGTAAAATAGTGCAATATATCTTTTGTGCATAATTTAGACCTCATCTAAACAGAGACCGCCATTTAAAGTGCCATATTGAAAATTTGTATTATCCAGATGTTAGTGGAATTCTGAATCTCATTAGAGAGAATAGTATTAAAGTGCTGTGTTGATAATTAATATGTGCCCATCACTTATATTCTTACAAATAATTTTATCATCAAATTTAATATTATTATAAAATAGCAACAGATTCAATATATTATTAGGTAATATGGACCTCATCTATATAAAAAAAATTTTATGTTAGTATTAGGATAATGAGAGAGGAAAAAAAAAAAAAAAAAAGGGGAGGGGGGAGAGTAAAGGTATCTTTATAAATCTTATTATGACCCCAAGAAGTGCACAACAACTCACAAAAAATGAACCACCTCAAAGTCATTATTTAACCCATTTGGTGCCATAGTGCCCATTTCATAGATAGTCCGCATCTCTTCTTGTCCCAGTTTATTAACAATGTTATCATCCATATCGGTTTTGTATATTTTTTTTTTTTAATGGCCATAAATTTCAGACCTAATGGGGAACTTCCATGTCGAAGTTTAAAATGTAATGAAACTGAGTGATTTTCATAAGATTTTTTTATGTTTCTAACATGTTCCGAAACTCTTATGTTTAAAGCCTTTTTGTACGCCCAATGTATTGGAGGGCCACAGGGACATTCTAAAAGATATATTACACTTTTTGAGCAGCAGTTAAGAGCCTCTTTCATTTGTATCTTTTGGTTAGTTTTCCTATTAAAAAACTCCATTCTACAGTTTTTCTTATTACCAGTTGACCTGCAGGCCAAACATTGTCCACAAACATGGAAACCATTTTTTACACTGAATTGGTTGTGATTTATCTTTTTGTTTTTCGGTTTACTATGTACCAAATTCATTTTCAAATTTTTAACTCCTCTGAATACTATTTTTGGTTGTTCCCCCAGTATACCATTGAGGTCCTTATCCTTCCGAAGGACATGCCAGTGTTTCCTAATTATTTTCTTCATGTTTTTGGCTTTACTATTGTAGTCACACAAAAATAGAACTTCTTCTTTAGTCTTTTTTTTGGGTTTATATTGAAGTAGGTTTGTCCGGTCCTCCTGTTTGAGTTGATTGATGATAGTGTCTAATTCTAGGGCATTGTACCCCTTCTCTACAAAATCTTTTTTTAGGTGTTGGGCTTGTTGCTCGAAAACATGGAGATCTGAGCAATTCCGTCTTAGGCGAATGAATTGCCCTCTGGGCACCCCTTTAAGCCACGATGGGTTATGACAGCTATTAGTGTTAATATAAGTGTTAGTGTCTACTTCTTTGAAAAAAGTTTTACATTTAACAGACCCTTCACTAATATAAATTTCCAAATCAAGAAACGTTACTTTCTCTCTACTCCATTTATTTTCTAATGTAATGCCCCAAGCTTGACTGTTGAGGCTATTTAGAAGGCATGCGCAAAATGGCGGCGCCCATTATCGGAAACCGGAAGGATTAATCAGTGAAGCAGACAGGACATATGGGGACAATTAAAAACATCTATGGACATTATAAAAGGGTCTAAAGGCCCATGTTAACCATTCCAGCTGATGAAGCCGTTTTTTGATGCGGCGAAACGCGTTCTGGAGGCAATTTTAACTATATTTTAAATAAACCTTACTTTTTCATCTCCAATCCTGATTCCTGCTTCATTGAATCCTGCAAACATTGGCGGTTTTTCATCTGGGTTTTTTCCCACCAAAAAAACCTATGGGCCTATATCTATGAGCTATGTGAGCTCCACAAAATGTGAGTACAATTCCAACTGTACATATAATTGTGATCTTTAATTTGTGGACCTACACAAGGATTTCTCTTCCTGTTCTCCTTTCCACTGTCTAAACCTCGGACAAAGAAAAAGAAAAAATCTTGCTGTGAGGTGGGGGTCACCTAAGAAACTGAAGACAATTACCCACATGTCTGGACCCACTTAGAGCCAGTGCACGGCTCTACACTTGTAAGTGGGGTGTTCATCACTTACATTCACAGTATAATCTATAAAACAGTGTTGCACTATTATTGTTCTTCTTCTATTATATATATATATGCGAGATTCCGGGATCCCAGAGAGCAGTATTTGCGCCGATCCAGGTTATTGATTTCATTATATACAGAATGCACCTGTAAACATGTAACACAGTGACTATATACAGAATGCACCTGTAAACATGTAACATAATGACTATTTCCTACATATTTATTTTCTGTTAATCTGTATATTTGTGTGTTTTTTTTAAAAAATATCTTGCATTGTATTACTTAGTATTTCTATAACATTTTAATGTTCTTGAACCCAGGACGTACTTGAAAACGAGAGAAATCTCAATGTATCCTTCCTGGTAAAATACTTTATAAATAAATAAATAAGATGCAGACACCTGAAAAGATAGGGCCCTTGGATCTAAAATCCTGTGAGGTTTCAGCGGACATCAGCCTTTAAAAGAAGCTACAACATTTCACCTGAAAGAATGCTCCTCTTAAAATAAACGGGAACCTATGTAAAAATACTCCCACCCCCAGCATAGGTGTCGCTACAGGAGGGGGGGGGGTTAAGGGAGGCGGGGCATTTGCTTCCCACCAGGATTTTCCTTGCCCCACACACCAGCTTCCCCCACTACCTTCGAACCGCAGTATCTCGGTCCCCGTGCATCGAGGTGTCAGTGGAAAGGGCAGAGTCTGGCCTTTCCAATGATACCCAACATGACCATATTCAGTGTAATTTAAAAATCATAAAAACATAACTTTCTTTTAAAGTTAAAATTGCTCAGCAGTGACAGGGTTAACAGACTATATATTATTTATTTATAAAGTATTTTACCAGGAAGGATACATTGAGATTTCTCTTGTTTTCAGTATGTCCTGGGTTCCAGAACATTGAATTGTTACAATCGTTACAGACAAACAAAGTAATAAAATGCAAGATATTAAAAAACACAAATATACAGATTAACCCAGAAAATAAATATGTAAGAAATATACAGGGTAATTCAAAGAGAATCGAAAAGTCACGGCACGTTCGGTGACTTTCCGTTCTCTTCAATTCAGTGCGATTTGGTGATCCCATTTTGGCGACCCTGCGGTGTATGCAGCCAGCACCACAGGGCCGTCGTATTGCGGGGAAAAGTCGCCGTAAACCCGACGAACACTCACCGCAAAATCCGGCGGATGCACACCGAAACCCGCAAAAACATCCGGATTAACCCCGCCAAACACGCCGGAGAAACTTGAGCAGTAGCCGATCACATGCAGCGCAGAGCAGCCACCAGAAAAACCCGACACCGCAGATGAATCGAGTGAACAAAAAAAAAAGGAAAACCGTACACTTGAATGTTTGAAAAGTAAACCGCTGTTTGCAAAGAAACTACAGAACGAAAATGTCTGGAATTTACATATAAAATCCAATGAGTGATAATAAAAAGGTCTGTTACAGAAAAAAAGAAAACGGTTTAAAAAAATAAATAAAAAAATTCGCAAATAAAAATCCGGAAAAAATGCATAAAAGCCTAATTTTTTTTGTAATAAAAATGAAGAGACTTTTTACTGCAGAATAAAATAAACGGTTTATTATAATACTAGTTGGAAAGCCTGCCCAGAGGGCAGTCTATTATTAATACTGCCCCAGCTCATGGATACTGCCCCAGCACGTGGATATACTGCCCCAGCTCGTGGATATTGCCACAGCTCGTGGATATACTGCCCCAGCTCGTGGATATACTGCCCCAGCTCGTGGATATACTGCCCCAGCTTGTGGATATTGCCCCAGCTCGTGGATACTGCCCCAGCTCGTGGATATTGCCCCAGCTCGTGGATATTGCCCCAGCTCGTGGATATTGCCCCAGCTCGTGGATATACTGCCCCAGCTCGTGGATATTGCCCCAGCTCGTGGATACTGCCCCAGCTCGTGGATATTACCCCAGCTCGTGGATATTGCCCCAGCTCGTGGATATTGCCCCAGCTCGTGGATATACTGCCCCAGCTCGTGGATATTGCCCCAGCTCGTGGATATATTGCCCCAGCTCGTGGATAATGCCCCAGCTCGTGGATATTGCCCCAGCTTGTGGATATACTGCCCCAGCTCGTGGATATTGCCCCAGCTCGTGGATATATTGGCCCCAGCTCGTGGATATATATTGCCCCAGCTCGTGGATATTGCCCCAGCTCGTGGATACTGCCCCAGCTCGTGGATATTGCCCCAGCTCGTGGATATTGCCCCAGCTCGTGGATTTATTGCCCCAGCTCGTGGATATTGCCCCAGCTCGTGGATACTGCCCCAGCTCGTGGATACTGCCCCAGCTCGTGGATATATTGCCCCAGCTCGTGGATATTGCCCCAGCTCGTGGATATACTGCCCCAGCACATGGATATTTGCCCCCAAGCTCTCATGGATATTTGCCCCCCACACTCTCATGGATATTTGCCCCCACACTCTCATGGATATTTGCCCCCAAGCTCTCATGGATATGCCCCCAAGCTCAGACCCCAGACCAGACATGGGGCGGCTGTTCGAATGCTCTATCGGCGTTCAGACAGCCACCCCTGGAGCTCTCAGCCGCATACTTACCTTCCCGAGCGGCTTGGGTCCTTCAAAGAGCGGAAGCGAGGGAACTTTCCCTTCGCCGCTCAGGGGTTGGATGCGAGCGGCAGCCGGGTAGAGGCTGCGAGCGCAGCCTCTACCCGGCTGCTGTGTGCATCTTGTAACCGCTGCGGCGAGCACACAGCCGGCTCGTGCCGCGGCGGCTGCATGCGCGCGTAGCCAACCGCCGCTGGTTGCGCCGCACATGCGCAGAGTAGGCTTGGCGACGGACATGCCAAGCCTTACTCTATTATAGTATAGGATTGGATTAAAACAGGATATTTTTAACATTGAAGCCTATGGGATTCTCCTGATTAAACATGCCGCATGAAACCACCGAATGGCCAGGCAATTCGGCAACTTTTTCACTGCTGGTTTGTGTTCTCTGAATAGATGAAGCATTGCTTCTCTATGGGGATTTCACTGCCCTCAAACCAGTGGCGTAGCGTGGGGGGGGCTGGGGGGCCGTGGCCCGGGCGCAGTTTTGTTAGGGGCGCATTTGCGCCCCTAAAACTGGCCCAGAGTTGAGGGGACCCAGATTGCCGGCAGCGCCGGAGTGCCTGCCCGGTCCTGAAGAGTCCGTCCTGTTAAAGGGAAGCGCTGCGTGCAGGCGCAGCCGGTCACGTGGTCCGGCTAATCAGGTGGTACTGAAGTCTCTGTACCACCTGACTGGCCGCCGGACCGCGTGACCTGCGCACGCACGCCACGCAGCCGCATCCCCTTCAACAGGACGGACTCTTCAGGACCGGGCAGGCACTCCGCGCTGCCCGGCATCTGGGTCCCCTCAACCCCTGCCGGAGCTGGAGCAATATCCAGGTTGAGAGCTTGGCAAATCCATGTGTAAGCTGGCAAATCATCATGAGCTGGGGGCAAATCCATGAGCTGGGCAAAATCCATGAGCTGGGTGGGCAAAATCCATGAGCTGGCAAATCCATGAGCTGGGGGCAAATCCATGAGCTGGGCAAATCCATGAGCTGGGGCAAATCTATGAGCTGGGGCAAATCCATGAGCTGGGCAAATCCATGTGTGAGCAGGGGCAAATCCATGTGTGAGCTGGGGCAAATCCATGTGTGAGCTGGGGGCAATCCATGAGCTGGGGCAAATCCATGGTGTGAGCTGGGGCAAATCCATGTTGTAGCTAGTGGGGCAAATCCATGAGCTGGGGCCAAATCCATGAGCTGGGGGCAAATCCATGTGTGAGCGGGCGGCGGCAAATCCATGTGTGAGCTGGGGCAAATCCATGGAGCTGGGGCAAATCCATGAGCTGGGCAAATCCATGAGCTGGGGCAAATCCATGAGCTGGGGCAAATCCATTGTGTGAGCTGGGGGCAATCCATGTGTGAGCTGGGGGCAAATCCATGTGTGAGCTGGGGCAAATCCATGTGTGAGCTGGGGCAAATCCATGTGTGAGCTGGGGCAAATCCATGAGCTGGGGCAAATTCCATGTGCTGGGCTGGGGCAAATCCATGCTGTGAGCTGGGGCAAATCCATGAGCTGGGGCCAAATCCATGAGCTGGGCAAATCCATGAGCTGGGGGCAATCCATGTGTGAGCTGGGGGCAAATCCATGTGTGAGCTGGGGGCAATCCATGAGCTGGGCAAATCCATGAGCTGGGGGCAAATCCATGTGTGAGCTGGGAGCAAATCCATGTGTGAGCTGGGCAAATCCATGAGCTGGGGCAAATCCATGAGCTGCGGGGCAAATCCATGTGTGAGCTGGAGCAAATCCATGTGTGAGCTGGGGCAAATATCATGAGCTGGGCAAATCCATGTGTGAGCTGGGGCAAATCCATGTGTGAGCTGGGGGCAAATCCATGTGTGAGCTGGGGCAAATCCATGAGCTGGGGCAAATCCATGAGCTGGGCAAATGCATGTGTGAGCTGGGGCAAATCCATGAGCTGGGGCAAATGATGTGTGAGCTGGGGCAAATTCATGAGCTGGGCAAATCCATGAGCTGGGCAAAATCCATGAGCTGGGGGCAAATCCATGAGCTGGGGCAAATCCATGTGAGAGCTGGGGCAATATTGATAACGTGTCCACAGGTGGGGGCGCACAATTCTTGGCTGGCCCCGGGCGCTGAAAACCCACGCTACGCCACTGCCTCAAACAGGCACCGAACAGGCATCGTATGTGCAGGCAATACGACCGGACCCACAGCTGGGTAAAGTAATGCGGCCAGCCGGAGGGGAACGCTGGCCAAATGCTTTTGATGCATCTAGCCAGCTTCCCCAGCGTTTAGTCTATATATATAGCTCTATATATATATATATTTCAAATACAGACATGTATATGTGTGTAGGCAAGTCTGGTCTGAAGTCCGTATATATATATATATAGTGAGCTGGAAACAGGTAGCGGGTGCAATTGCTCTCTGAGGTGAGCACTCTTGAAAGGTTCAGAGACCAGACCAGTGACTTTCTTCAAACGGGTACATTTATTGCAGCAACCACAAGTTATTACACCACACTGTATATATTGCTCAAAAATAAACAGTTCAAAAGCAAAGAAAATTCCTAGCCGTGTCCCGCACTAACTAAACATACAATAGCCCTGACTAACAACCTGTGCAAACTAGTGTTGTCAGGCTTCAGCAAACTAGCATGACCAACCTTGTGCTCCAGCAGATAGAGACCGTCTGCTCCCCAGACTCCAGAGCCATGTCTGTTTGCCTCACCTGCACTAAATTGCCACTGAGGCAAAGTTGCAAAACCAGGACTTAGGCTAGGGTCAGATGAACGCATTTTTCGCGTTGTCTGTGAAAAAGTTGCGTTCGAACGAATGGACGTATTTTTCACGGAATACCCGATAGCGGTCATACGATGCGCATTTTCGTCCGTGATTTTGTACGGATTCATCAATAAACACCTTTTTGTGTCTGGACGTTTATGTTAGCCGGACATTAGCAGCGTCTGACGTCTCCCAATCACGCACACACGTCTCTAGCGGACGCAGCGCACTCTGTACGTCAGTAGTAGCGGTTTGACGTTCTAGAAAAAATGCATTCGTTTGCCACTTGCGTGTGCGCGGCGAACTTTCGTGCGGCCGTTCGTCGTATGTTCCCCGGCATTGGACATCATTTGCTGCTAGCACGGCCGTGATTTCGTGCGGCTACACGCACGTTAAAACTGCTTTCGTCTGACCTTAGCCTTAGAGTTCCGGAAGGTGTAAGAGAGAAATCTGGGTGACACATAAACCCCGGACAGGACCTTTCCTTGCTCTCTACATGATGCCCTGTTACACATATACATATATATATATATTGTATCTGAGTGGGCTCTACATATCTGAGATGAGGCGTGTGCAGGGGGTAAATTGTGTTTCTGGCCATACATTTCAATATAAAACAAACTGGACAGGCTTTCGGCAAAATCCTAAATTTATTGGAAAGCATCACATGACCTTAATTAAAGGTATCGGTACTCGGTATTGGTGAGTACCTTAAAAAAAAAGTATCGGTACTTATACTCGGTCCAAAAAATGTGGTATCAGTGCATCCCTAGTGCAGGGCATATACATCATTGTTACTTTAGTTTTTTCCTTGATTTAGTTGTTTATTAACACCTGCGCTGCTGAGCCATTTCACCGCTGTGTGCTGAGCACATTTTTACCGCTTTTGCTCATCATGTTTAAACACGTTTAGAAGCCACGTTTTATTACATGACCCAGACATATTATATATCATGCACCTGTAAACATGTAACATAGTGACTATATACAGAATGTGCCTGTAAACATGTAACATAATGACTATATACAGAATGCACCTGTAAACATGTAACATAGTGACTATATACAGAATGCACCTGTAAACATGTACATAGTGACTATATACAGAATGTGCCTGTAAACATGTAACATAATGACTATATACAGAATGCACCTGTAAACATGTAACATAGTGACTATATACAGAATGCACCTGTAAACATGTAACACAGTGACTATATACAGAATGCACCTGTAAACATGTAACATAGTGACTATATACAGAATGCGCCTGTAAACATCTAACACAGTGACTATATACAGAATGCACCTGTAAACATGTAACATAGTGACTATATACAGAATGCACCTGTAAACATGTAACACAGTGACTATATACAGAATGCACCTGTAAACATGTAACATAGTGACTATATTCAGAATGCACCTGTAAACTAGGGATGTGCGTTTCGGGTTTCGGAATTTCGGAATTTTCACGAAATTTCCCGATTCGTGTTTTCAGATCCGGCCGATTTTCCGAAAATTTTTAGATCCGAAAATGGCAGATCCGAAAAGTTTTTCGAGCCGAAACAAAATATTTTCGGAATTTTCGAATGGACTTGAAATGTGTCAAATTCGAAATTTATTGCTTTGAGACGAGGAGAACAGACGTTCCGAAAAAACGAAAATTTCCAAAATTACGAAAAGTCGATACAAAAAACGAGCAAAGTGACACAAAAATACGAAATATGGTCGATATTCCGAAACCATGTACAATTCCGAAGAACGAAAATTTCCGAAATCACGAAAAGTCAATACAAAAAACGAGCTAAGTGACACGAAAATACGAAAAATGGTCGATATTCAGAAAAAAAATGTACACGAAAAACGAGTCAAGCCGAACCGAATCGAAACAGAAATCGGTCGAAACGAGCCGAATCGAAAAGTTTAAACATCCGAAAAATCAAACCGAATCGAACCGAAAAAAAAATCGGTGCACAAGCCTACTGTAAACATGTAACACAGTGACTATATACAGAATACACCTGTAAACATGTAACATAGTGACTATTAGGGATGAGCTGTTCGGGTTCGGACGGTTCGGGGTTCGACCCGAATTTAGCCTGTTCGAGCGGATCGCGAACCCCGAACATTTCCGGGTGTTCGCCGCATGTTCGACCACAATGGACCACAATGCATTTTCCCACTGCCTGAAGCTCCTAATTGGCTACAGCATTGCACCTGACCACAGGTCTGGTGCAAGACTGGTTGAACACTATGCCAATCACCGCTCAGAGTCCTGATTGGGAAAATTTTGCCCAATCATGGGCTCACAGAGCTAAGTCCCGCAGCACACTATATAAGGTTTCCACGCAGCGCTTCTGCACGCATTTCAGAGGAGATTTCATAGGAGATAATTGTGTGTGTTGTTACTGACGGTCTGCCACGCGTCTGGGGGGGGGGTCTCATTTCGACCAAATATGTTATTTAAAACATTTGTGAATTGAGGTGATTTTCTGGGTCTTGTCACTGTGCCAGCAAATCTTTTTGGGTCTCATTTATACCAAATATCAGGGAATTTAGGTGATGTGTGTCTTGTCACTGTGCCAGCAATTTTTTTTGGGGTTTACAACTTTATTTTAAACATTTGTGAATTGAGGTGATTTTCTGGGTCTTGTCACCACTGTGCCAGCAAGTCTTTTTGGGGCTCACTAATTTCTTTAAAACACTTGTGAATTAAGTTGATCTGTGTCTCGTCATACAAACAGTACCACGCTGTATTTTGGGGCTCACTAATTTCATTAAAACACTTGTGAATCAAGGTGATCATCTGTGTCTCGTCACACAGCCAGCAAGTTTTTTTGGGGCTCACTAATTTCTTTAAAACACTTGGGAATTAAGGTGATCTGTGTCTCGTCATAAATACAGCACCACGCTGTATTTTGGGGCTCAAATAATTTCTTTAAAAACACTTGGGAATTAAGGTGATCTGTGTCTCGTCATACAAACAGTACCACGCTGTATTTTGGGGCTCACTAATTCTCTTTAAAAACACTTGGGAATTAAGGTGATCTGTGTCTCGTCATACAAACAGTACCACGCTGTATTCGGGGCTCACTAATTTCTTTAAAAACACTTGGAATTAAGGTGATCTGTGTCTCGTCATACAAACAGTACCAAGCTGTATTTTGGGGCTCACTAATTTCTTTAAAACACTTGGGAATTAAGGTGATCTGTCTCTTGTCACAGGCTGCCAGTTATCAGTGTGTCTCACTGAGTTATACCAGAGTTATTTAAATCTTTATACCAGAGTTGAATCAGAGTTCTGTATATATTAATCTATATATCACTCACCATGTCTGAAAGAACAAAAAGGACAGGCAGACGCTCCCAGCCACAGATAAGAGGGCAAGCAGCCCCTGTGTCAGGAGGCTGTGTCTCTGGTCGTGGTGGACATGGTGCATCCTCTGCAGGGGCACGCTTGTCCTTTCTAACTGGTGCTGGCCGTCTTAAGCAGCAGCAACATACAGAGGACTTGGTGGATTTGCTAACCAGGCCATCCTCATCCTCCGAGTCCTCTGCCAGCCTGGCTTCTAGTGCCTTACAGTCCACCTCAGCTGCCAAAGCATCTAATGCAGCCTCCATGTCCACAGCTACTCCTGCCGTAGCCTCGCTATCACACACAGAGGAGTCAGCTGAATTGTTTGACTACAATGAGAGTGACATGCTGCTTGAGGATGCGCAGCAAGTACAGTGCTCTGATTCAATCTCTGAGGTTGAGCAAGGGAGTATAATCAACCTAGAGGAAGGGGGTGCCAGTGATGACACGCAAATAACTGGCACTCATGTTGCCCCAGCAGCTGCAGCATACTGCCAAGTTGGCTCCAGTGATGACGAGATAGCGGGTGAAGATGACATTGATGATGAGGTCACTGACTCCACCTGGGTGCCAGATCGAACTGAGGAATCAAGTGAGGAGGAGGGGGAGGAGGAGGAGGCACAGCAAACACGAGGCACAACATCCTCTGTGACCAACCGTAGCACTAGCCAGTCCAAGGCATCAGATGTCAGAGCTGCTCCGGTGCAGAGCGCTTTTGTCTCAAAGAACACATGCAGGAAACTCTGCTGTCTTTGAGTTCTTTAAGAAATGTGCAGCAGACCCCACCGTTGCTATTTGTAATCTATGTCAGAGGAGGCTGAAGCGTGGGAATAAACACCGGACACTTGGGTACCACGTGCTTGAGACGACATATGAACAAGTGCCACACATCCCGTTGGCGCAAAACTTTGCGTAGGTCCTCCTCCTCCTCATCTGTCTCTACCCACACTGTATGTCCTGCCATGCAATTGCCTACAACCTCCACCGACAGGGATGATGCTACAGTAATGGATGTACCAGCAGGTCCTTCCTCACAATGTGACATCATCCATAGCTGAAAATTTACGCAGTCAGATTACATTACGTTGTGCTTCGGTCATACGTTGCCGAAGCTGCTGCAGTGAAAGAAAAAATATAGTCCAACCATCCCCAAGCACAGCGTCTAAATGCCAGCTTAGCAAAATTACTCGCATTGCAGCTGCTGCCTTTCCAGCTGGTGGACTCTGCTCCCTTCCGTGAATTTGCTGAATGCGCTGTACCACAGTGGCAGGTTCCAAAACGCCATTACTTTTCACGCAAGGCCATTCCAGCACTATACCAGCACGTGGAAGACAATGTTACTGAGTCATTGGGAAGGCAGTCAGCAGCAAGGTGCATGTGACTT
This sequence comes from Leptobrachium leishanense, assembly GCA_009667805.1. Taxonomy (NCBI): domain Eukaryota; kingdom Metazoa; phylum Chordata; class Amphibia; order Anura; family Megophryidae; genus Leptobrachium; species Leptobrachium leishanense. Next base: position 11,305 of record RXON01000888.1, on the reverse strand, counting down.
TAGACACGTGGTCCAGCAAGCATGGACAGGGTCGTTACATTTCCTTCACGGCACACTGGGTAACTCTGATTGCAGCTGGGAGGGATCCAAGTTGGGGCTCTGTGCTGGAGCTTGTTCATCCACCACACCTCCAGAAAGCTGCTTGTATTAGGTCTGTCTGCTCCACCACCACCACCTCTTCCTCCTCCTCCTCCTCCTTCTCTGTCTCTGGCGAAGTGGCAGTTAAACCGACACCTGACAGGGTCTATGCAATGGCTCAAGCAAAAAGATGTCATACTGTGCTTGAGCTGGTTTGTTTAGGGGACAGGAGCCACACCGGGTCAGAAATTTTGTCAGCTCTGCAGGGGCAGGTGCAGGATGGTTAACACCACGCCAGCGTGAGCTGGGAATGATCGTCTGCGATAATGGCAGCAACCTTCTCTCCGCCCTACGCAAGGGTAAATTGACGCATGTACCATGCCTAGCACACATCCTAAATTTGGTGGTACAGCGTTTCCTAACCAAGTACCCAGGGCTGCCAGAGCTTCTCATCCAGGCCAGAAAAGTCTGCAGCCACTTCAGACGGTCATTCCCAGCAAGCTCGCCTGCAGAAATTCAAAAAGAATTCCACCTTCCCACAAACCGTCTGATCTGTGACGTGCCCACCAGGTGGAACTCGACATTAGCAATGCTGCAGCGTCTGCACAAGCAGCAGAGGGCCATCAACGAGTACCTGTGTGAGTATGGCACAAGGACAGGTTCAGGTCAACTTGTTTTCCCACCCCTGCAGTGGCTGATGATCAAGGATGCATGCACTGTACTGTCACCATTTGAGGAGGCAACGAGGATGGTGAGCAGGGACAGTGCATGCATCAGTGACACAATTCCTTTAGTGTTCCTGCTGGAGCACACTCTGCGGGGAATTATAGATGTGGCTCTAGAGGCAGAGCAGCGGGAGGAAGAGGAGGCCTTCCCTAGCTCTCAAGGCCCCAGTCTTTCTGCAGACAGCATTCCAGCGGGTCCTACTCAGATCAGACAGGAGGAGGATGAGGAGGAGGACTATTTAAGTAGTGGGGGCATTGAAGGTGGGGATCCCTCAAGGCAGGGTTTTGTGTGCCCAGAAACAGAAGGGCTTGTGCGTGGCTGGGAGGAGGAAGTGCACGATATGGTCATCCTCATTGACCAGGAAGACTCGGCAGCTAATGCCACCTCCAACCTACGCTGCATGGGCTCCCTAATGATGCAAAGCCTGCTAAAGGACCCCAGGATTCGTGCTATCAAGGAGAGGGATCATTACTGGTTGGCAACCCTTCTTGATCCACGATACAAGGGGAAAGTTGCAGAGCTCATCCTGCCCGCACAGAGGGAGCACAGGATGACAAAACTTGAGGACGCTCTAAAGCGAAACTTGTGTAACACCTTTCCAGGCACTGTTAGATTACCAAGTGCTGACACACGTGCTTCTGAGGCTGCAGGTGATCAGAGGAATAACGGTGAAGGCCAGGGCCGCTTGACTGATGCATTTAAAAAAAATTTTAGTCCTCGACGCCCAGTGACGTCAAATGTAGGCACCCATTGCCAGCAACTTCACCATATGGTGCAGGACTACCTAGGGGCAAGGGCAGACCTGGATACGTTTCCAGCAGCTGATCCACTGGCTTGCTGGGTGTTGAGATTGGATCACTGGCCAGAACTTAGCCAATATGCTATGCAGCTACTAGTTTGCCCTTCATCTAGCGTGCTTTCCGAAAGGACGTTCAGTGCCGCTGGAGGTTTTGTCACAGACAAAAGAGTGCGTCTGTCCACCGACTCTGTAGACCGGCTGACATTTATAAAAATGAATCAGTCCTGGATCAGCAGCTATCAATCCCCTGATGCTGAAGTAATGGAATAGATAGGGGATGTCCTCTTCTGCATTCACAAAACCTCCAGCACTGAACTCTTCCACAATACCACAAAAGGGTTACGGTGTGAAGGCACTTGCTGTCATGAAAGGCACAATATTTGGCTGAACTGATGCCTGTGCCAGATTTATATCATTTTATTTTTTTGAACCGCAGGGTCCAACCCTGCACTCTTCCACAATACCACAGAGTGGTGACTGTATGATGATACTTGATGGCCTGGCATTAAAGGCACAATATCTGGGTGCACTGACGCCCATTAACAGATTAAAAAAAAACACTTTTCAATATAGGACCACATGGTCCACCCCTGCACTCTTCCACAATACCACAGAGGGGTTAGGCTAGGGTCAGATGAGCACATTTTGTAAGGACTGTGCGTCCGTGCAGTACAGACGTACTTACTGACTAACGACAAGGTAGTGGCCACACAGTCGGTTTTTTTCACTGACGTATTTTTTGACTGATGTAGCAGGGAAAATAAATTACAATGAAAGAACATTCTGTCCATCAAAAATGCTGGACGTATAAATGCAGTCCGTCTGACCTTGTTGCATCACTCACACACAAAGCTATGTGGACGTTGTGGACGTGGCGCACTCTGCACGTCCGTTCTAGCAGTATTACGTTCTTGCCTAACCTGCGTCCGTTTGCAGCATCCGTCAGCCCCCGCACTTCTGTGCGGACGTACTTCGTGTGTGGGGCTCCATTTAACACAATTGTATGCTATCACGGACATACTTATGTGCGGGCAACACGGACGTTAACACTGCGTTCGTTTGACCCCAGCCTTACTGTATGATGATACTTGATGGCCTGCCATTAAAGGCACAATATCTGGGTGCACTGACGTCCATTACCACCAGATCAAAAACTTTTCAATATAGGACCGCATGGTCCACCCCTGCACTCTTCCACCATAACACAGAGGGTTTACTGTATGATGATACTTGCTGGCCTGGCATTAAAGGCACAATAACTGGGTGCACTGACGTCCATTACCACCAGATCAAAAACTTTTCAATATAGGCCCGCATGGTCCACCCCTGCACTCTTCCACAATACCACAGAGGGGTTACTGTATGATGATACTTGATGACCTGGCATTAAAGGGTGCACTGACGCCCATTAACAGATAAAAAAAACACTTTTCAATATAGGACCACATGGTCCACCCCTGCACTCTTCCACAATACCACAGAGGGGTTACTGTATGATAGTACTTGCATGCCTGGCACTAAAGGCACAATATCTGGGTGCACTGCCATTGACGCCTGTATCAGATTCATATACTCAGAGGGGTTACGGTGTGACGGCACTGTTGCTGACGCTAGAAGCCCAATTTTAAAGCACCTATTGTTACTTTCATCCAAAGCCTGCATAAGATTCACAATAATTTAGCCAAAAAAAACACTAAACTTTTTCTGCGCGTCTTAAAATGTCTTTTCATACAGGCTGCCGCCCCAAGCAGTTGTTTATGGATAGATTAAAGGAAAAGCATTTACCGTCATGTGAATCGTCATTTTTTTGTTTTTAAGTGTTTCTATACATCCTAGAAATCCGCCACTTCACGGGCAGGTTATGGGGACCTCCTAGGCACAATATTTGAAGGAATTTTTCGTTTTTATTTTTAACCCTTATTTCATGGAAAACTCACTGTCCCTTTAACCCTTTCGCTGCTGAGGCTTTTCCCGCCCCTGTGCTGAGGTCATTTTTACCGGTTTTGCTCATCATGTTTAAACGTGTTTTGAAGGCTTATTTTAGTATATGACCCAGACATATTATATATCGTTCTTTCCGTCAGACTCGGTAGATTCATAATATGTCATTATTATATGTATACGTTATGTCATGTCTGTATATTATAACAAAAAATGCAATAAAATATGTATTTTCAATAATTTACAACGTGTAAAGTGGTTTTTTTCACATTTTAACATGCGAGCAATTGCGGTTATATTTTGTATGGGGTGCGCTTGTTAAAAAAATTAGAGATGGGGTCTCGTTACATTTTTTTTGGGGGAAAATTACACTATTTTTAACAAACGCACCGCATACAAAAATCGTTAGTGCAGCATCATTGTTCACAATATAATTGAAATGGGAACAATATTGCTGCATTAACAAACCAAAAAAAAGAAAAAAAAAGTGTTTATTTTTTTTTTTTATAATTTTTTTTTTTAATTTGTTTTTATTTTTATTTTTCATTTTTTTTATTTTTTTACAAAATGTTTCACTTTCATGTTTGGTATAGTTGGAACGGCCATGCTCTGGCCGATCCAACCATACCAAAATTTAACCCCTAGCTGCCACGGATCGGGAGATAGGGAGTTCATTGGAACTCCCTATCTCCACAGTTGGTGGCAGTTAAGGGTTAAGTCCAGGACTGGCGTCATCGTGCTACGCACGATGACGCCAGTCCTCAGGGGGAGTTCCCGGAGGCTTGGCCGACATCCAAGATGTCGGCCAGCTCCGGGAAAGGATCGCAAACCGGCGCTTTTCAGCGCCGATTCGCGATCCAGCTCCCCAGGGGTTAATGCCAGGCATCATTTGGAAGGGCAGGCTGTGCCTTCCAAATGATGCCTGGGTTAACCCCCGCAGAGCCGCCGATCGGGAGGGAGAGAGGTCCGAAGGACCTCCCCCCCCTCCCTTTCAGGCGCCTCCTCCGCACATGCGGGGGGGGGCGCCTGAATTTGGTGTCATCGCGCTGCCGCGATGACACCAAATTCCGGCGGCTGCTGTTCCGGATGCCGGGCTGACATCCAGGATGTCAGCCCGCACCGGGGGGGCCAGCGATCGGCCGGAAACCGGCCGAACGCTGACCCAATGGGAGGACGCGCTCAGCGCGTCCTCCGCATACCAGCGGGAATGCTGAGGACGCGCTGAGCGCGTCCTCAGCAACGAAGTGGTTAAAAACCTTTTTTTTAAAACTTTTTGTCCTTGTTTCCTGTCCCCCAGGGCACTACCCGGACCCCCATACACCTTTTATGGCAAATATGTAGCATATATGACCTCTTGGAGGGCACTCTAAAAAACCGAATTTTCAGCCCCATTGACTTGCATGGGGGTTCGGGTTCGGGTTCGGTCCCGAACAAATGAGCAGTTCGGTTCGGACTCGAATCGAACTCGGGGAGTGTTCCGCTCATCCCTAGTGACTATATACAGAATGCGCCTGTAAACACGTAACATAGTGACTATATACAGAATGCGCCTGTAAACATGTAACAGTGACTAGGGATGCACCGATACCGATACTAGCATCGGTATCGGTGCCGATACTGCCGTTTGCACGAGTACTTGGTACTCGTGCAAATGGCCCGATACACCCCCCCCGATACCAGAAGCCAGTGCTGGGCCGGCTTGCTGGTATCCGCGGGGCTGGAGAAGCTGGCCTCGTGCATGAAAAGCAAGCGGCCAGTGTTCCCTTCCGGCGGCAGCGATACTCACCCATCCTGAGGTCCGGTCGCGCTGCTGTGACTCATTCACGCGGCCTCCGGGCGCTTCAGTGACGCTGCCTCTCGGCTGGAAGCAGCGTCACAGATGCGCCGGCGGCCACGTGATTACCCCACATCAGCGCGACCGGACCTCAGGATGGGTGAGTATCGCTGCCGCTGGAAGGGAACGCTGGCCGCGTGCTTTTCATGCATGCGGCCAGCTTCCCCAGCGTATAGGTGAGAGCTGGGTGGAATTTCCATTTGAGCTGAGGGCATATCCATATGAGTGGGGGCATATCCATGTGAGCTGAGGGCAATATCCATGTGAGCTGAGGGCATATCCATATGAGCTAGAGGCATATCCATATGAGCTGAAGGCAATATCCATATGAGCTGGGGCAATATCCATGTGAGCTGGGGGCATATCCATAGGAGCTGGGGGCATATCCATAGGAGCTGAGGGCATATCCATAGGAGCTGAGGGCATATTCATAGGAGCTGGGGGCATATCCGTTTGAGCTGGGGGCAATATCCATATGAGCTGGGGCAATATCCATGTGATCTGGGGCATATCCATGTGAGGCTGGGGGCAACATCCATGAGAGCTGGGCCAATATCCATGAGAGCTGGGGGCATATACATGAGAGCTGGGGGCAAGCTACATGTGAGCTTGGGCATTATATATTATATATATATTATATTATATATATCTCGGGGGGTATATACATGTGAGCTGGGGCATTTTTATATGAGGTCTGTTCTTATTGGAAAGTGGTCACATGACATAAAATAAAAAGTATCGGTACTCGGTATCGGTGAGTACTTTTAAAAAGTGTCGGTACTCAAACTCGGTTTTAAAAAAGTGGTATCGGTGCATCCCTAATAGTGACTATATACAGAATGCGCCTGTAAACATGTAACACAGTGACTATATACAGAATGCGCCTGTAAACATGTAACACAGTGACTATATACAGAATGCACCTGTAAACATGTAACATAGTGACTATATACAGAATGCGCCTCTAAACATGTAACACAGTGACTATATACAGAATGCACCTGTAAACATGTAACATAGTGACTATGAAAGAATGAACATAGTGACACCCGGAACCTCCATTCACCCGATCTCACTATATAACCGCATCAAGACAGTGGTCCTGATATGGACCAAGACATATCTAAATTAGACATGTGCACAGCACAAAATTTCGTTTTTAACTAATGGATTAGTCCTAAAATGCAATTTATTTAGTTGCTAAAGAAATTCGTTTTCAGTTCTTTAGTATGAAAACTAATTTCATTAATCCGAAAACCAGTGGATACAATTACTATTGTAGTGGCTCCTCGAGGGCTGATATCGCTGCTTGTTACAGTATCTCTCACTCTCAGCACAATGTGTCAGGCAAAGCTGTTACAGTAACTGAGGTTAGAACAATATTATTTCCTTGTTTTACGGAAACTCTGAGCGCTGTTACAGTCAGTTACTGTAACAGCTGAGCCCGATACATTGTACTGAGATATAATATAACAAGCAGCCGATCTCCACGCTCACAGCCACAGGATTTAAAGGGCTAAAAAAAAAAGGCTCCTCTCTGTATAATGTATAGAACATCCTCCTGAATTAATTAATGACCCTCTCTGTATAGAACATCCTCCTCAATTTATACCTTTCTCTGTATAATGTATATAACATCCTCCTGCATTAATACCCCTCTCTGTATAATGTATATAACATCCTCCTGCATTAATTAATGCCCCTCTCTGTATAGAACATCCTACTGCATTGGCATGTGGAGGGTGCAGAACTTCGGAATGCAATGCTTATTCAGAACAGGAGAGGGAACTTTTACTTAAAATTTGTATCTCTGTGTGGGAGACACAGGAATATAAAAGAAGGGGAGAGGGAAAATATTAACATAAATCGGTCTGAAAGCTCAGAGAAGAGATGACTGGATCAAATTTATTTTTATAATAAAATAAAGCACTTTAAATCCAGGGACAACCTTCAAATAAATCACACTGAAGGCTCATAATGACAGAGTAACTGGGAGAGCTGGATACTAAATGTATCAGACGTAAAAAAACTTTATAACAAGCAGCACTGGGAGAGGAGAGGGACTTTATATAAAACGTGTATTATAGATGAGGAAAGGGGGATAGTGCTCCTGGATAATATAAAATGTATCAGACCTAAGCCCCTATTATGCAGAGCGGGAGGGGAGATAACACTCGTTTTATAAAGTCCCTCTCCTCTCCCAGCGCTGCTTGTTATAAAGGGGTTTTTACTATCCAGCCCTCCTCTGTCATTAGCTTTCATTGTGATTTATTTGAATGTTTTCCTTCTCCAGCTGCTTTTATCATCTTGTCTGCCTCATAGACATGCAAGGGTTAAGTAAAGGTTTCCTCTCCTGTGCTGGCTGTCTGTGCTGCGAGTGAGTATTCTGGAGCCCTCTCACGTCAGATTTTCGGGTAGGGGTCGGGAAGGATTACGCATACATACCTTTTCTGTAGCTTTGTGATGTTGCGCTCTTCATTGCTGGTCTCCTTCATTGATCAATGTAATATCACAAAAAGGACTGAAACTAAAATGTAGTGCATTTTATTTTACTTTCTTTCGTTTTTTTGTACTGAGCAGTTTCGTATCTCTTGAGTCACACGAAAACGAAATTATCCCAAAATTCGGACTAAATCGTTTTAGTACTAAAACGAATGCACATGTCTAATCTAAATACAGTTTGAGCGACACATGCATAAATACCTTCATGATCAATGACTATCTTCTGAAACCCCCCTATACTCCGTTAATGTCTTAGTAGAGAAAATATTAGTACGTATACATTGAATATCCCTTAGATATATCTTTACAAATGGTCCAGATATCTTTATTAATGCATCGATTACACCGATCATTATGGACGCACTGTATACAGAGGAATGCCACACTAGGATATCTAGATATCATGGAGATTATACACATATTGTTGCATAAGTATGATCCCACACAGGATGGGTCCAAATATCCTCAACCACTTGTTTAAACTGCGTGTAACAAGGATCATCATCTGAGATCATCTATAGCAGTCCCAGAGGGGAACCAAGATGTCATCGGAAGGAGAAACAAGATACAACTACCCAGAAAGACGCGCAGTTAATATACGGAAACTAAACCATGTTAGTAAGCAGAGGAACCTGCAAGTGAATCTCCTGCCAGAATCACGCATTTAAAAAAAGGACACGCTATCAATGATGGGTGATCCAACTGATGAAGCCGGTCTGGAACAGGCGAAACGCGTATTGGAAGAGCCAACCATTTTAAAAAGTGCTTTTATGTTTTGAGGAAATATGTTCTTATTTTTGTATTCTTAATCACTTTGACCAATAAACCCCTATATTTCGAATACTCCCTGCGTCCTATTATCTGACAAGGTACCAGGCCTAGGGTGGATTTCCTGATGCTCAGGCAAGGGCTGTATTGGGAGATCCCAGACCGGAACCTGAGGAATACTGGAGAAGGTGCAGATGAGAAAAAGACCAAGGGAAGAACAGCAACACACAGACCGGGAACCGGTTTTAACAAGACCCAGTTCATGTAAGTGGGCCGGTTCTTGGTATTATCACTTCACAGCGTATGACTCTGACACTTGTGTCTTTGGAGGATTAAGAAGGAAAGGGGCCACAGATGAGTCGCTGGAACCTAAAGCATCGGAGTGAACAGATAACTGACTTAAGGGTGGGGAATCCCTATGAACTATGTATTGAGGTTCCCCATAGAAACCTGTATTGCTAGAAGACACTAGGTGGCAGCAGCCACACCATAAACTGTCCATACCTAACTCCAATACATCTACAGGAAACTATGCAAGGAAACGGACTGATTTTTTTCGTATTAAATATGTACTGATTATTGAAGATCTATGCATGTAATAGACGGACCTTCAGGCACTTATTGTTTAGTATTGCATTTATAGCCATTGCTAAAATATTGATATTGTGCTAATGTGGGAACACTTCTACGTGTAAAACATCACCCAGAAGTACTGTGTGTAGCGCCACATAGAGTTACCTTCCTGTACAATATCACCTTCTCTGGATGCCAACAACCAGGAGAGCAGCGACAACATTCCCTGACCACCCCCTCCCTTTTTTTGCACATTAATAAAAGCACAATGGGACATTTTAGTGGGGAGGTACAATAATCCATAATTTTTAACCCCTTGAACTTTATTCAGCAACCACATTAAAGCACTATATTAATTGGAATATATATATATATAGACTAGAAGGTCCACTTCCTAATCTTATCCCATAGAATTCATGTTAAAAAGAGATGCTCAATGTATCCATCATATTCATTCATTTCAATAGTTCTCCTTTAATATGATGGAGGTGGCTGATCCCGGTAACAAATCAGTCCACATTTTGCCACCTCCACAACATGGAGTGTATTAAAGCCCACGTGAAGGAACATAAGCGCTTTATTTTTCAATTTATTCATTAGTTTTTCAAAACATTCTAAATCTTTAAAGTAAATAACAGCTTCAACTCCGTTTAACCATCTTTTCCATAAGTGGTTTACAGCCTTTATCACCACATTGGAATAGACATATCACGTCCACTGCATTTGGAACGCGCTGCCATTTTTAGATTTGAAATGCATGATGTCACGCGCATGTGCACTCAGACACCTGGCAGCCAGCTTGGATTTCCGACCTACCGTTTCACTAATTCAAAAAAACAGGACTATTTAAAGACAGAGAAGAAAAATCACCAACTGAAGCGGGACTGACTGCGAAACGCGTTTGTGTACTTTAGTTTTATCCTTATTTGGGGGGGCGGGTGTTTCATGTAATTCAGCTTTTATTCTACACCTGGCTCCTAAATCAAATAGAGATCAGCCACAAGAGTACCACGAGTGAAGGGGGGAATCCAGTGTTCCCTGAGAATTCCACTGGTTGTTCCACTGGTGTGAGACACCAGAAAAGGAGTTGTAATTGCCCTTATTCCTTCAATTTATTGAATCACTAATTATCTTGAGGGGAATCTGAGAGACTGAACACCCATGAAAGCTTAAAAATGCACAAGAGCATCATAACACTGGTGACAGAAGTGCTGACTCCACCACACTGTACTCCTTATGTTAATTCTGACCTGGAGTGGTTTGGGATACACCAGAGTGTGCGCAGCAGCTGGAGTCCAAGATCATAAATATCACTGACTTTTTCATTACTGAATAGAGACCGTTCCTCTTGTTCGCACTGGATCATTTATTTATATAGACTGGTATATACTCTGGACCAGTAGGTGGCGCCAGCAATACAGCTCTCTGTACAAAGCTATAAAACGCAACTGATAACACCAGCAGCACCAAGTGAGGCTGGTGTTAAAAAAATGCAGCTCATAAGTATTACGACTCCAGCTCTGGGCAAAGCAGCTCACTCAAAGTGTTAAAAGGCAAGAAGCAAATTGGAAAAAAAAAAAATTCCATTTGCATCTAACCTTTAGCTTCCAAGTTGTGATCTGACTTGTGTGACCAATAAGATACAGCACCGGCCATACCTTGGATGTTCACAGCTACAGTACAATATAAATACCAAGTTTCGTGTAACAATGTTTTTTCAATTATCTTTAGAGATATTAGCCCAATGGGAGAGGAAACTGCCGATGACAAAACTGATACAGAACTGGAATGGTGCCTCAAACTTGAAAATATTACAGGAATAAGTCCATCATTAGCGTTTTCATGATCATGACCACACGTAAAAGACCAGTATGCGAGCACTGGAGAACATGGACAGTGCAGCACAATATCCAGCAGCTGTGGAGTGTACGTCTTGATGGTTAGCATAAAGAACAGTTTAAGGCAATGAAATATTACCAACAATCAACTGAGGATGCCACAGATTGAGGCGAAACGCGTTTTGGCTTTTTATATGTTTTATGAGAGTAAGTTTTTATAATTTTATACCGAGTCCATGGAGTTAC
>RXON01000887.1:0-43738 GCA_009667805.1 Leptobrachium leishanense | reverse complement strand
TAAATAAAGAGACTTTTTGCTGCAGAATTTTATAATGAACGGTTTATTAGATATTGAATTAAAACAGGAATATTTTTAACATTGAAGCCTATGGGATTCTCACTGAATAAATTTGCCGAATGAAACCACCAAATGGCAGGGCATTAGGGGAACCTTTCACTGCTGGTTTGTGTTCTCTGAATAGCCGAAGCAGTGATTCTCTACGGAGATTTCACTGCCTCGAACAGGGACCGAACAGGCACCGTATGTGCAGGCAATTCGCCAGGATTTGGCGAATTGCCTGCTCTGGATAGCCGAATGGCCAGGAAAGGTAACCGAACGCTGATTTTCAGCGTTCGGTTACCTTTCTCAAGCAATTCGGAGCTCTTTGGATAACCCTGTGAAATTCAGCGTTCGGTTACATTTCTTGGCCATTCGGCTATTCAGAGAGCAGGCAGTTCACCAAATGTTGGCGAATTGCCTGCACATATGGTGCCTGTTCGGGGGCAGTGAAATCCCCATAGCTTCATCTATTCAGAGAACAAAACCCAGCAGTGAAAAGTTGCCGAAATGCCCTGCCATTCGGTGGCTTCATGCGGCAGGTTTATTCAGGCGAATCCCATAGGCTTCAATGTTAAAAATATTCCCATTTTTAATTCAATATCTAATAAACCGTTGATTATAATATTCTGCAGTAAAAAGTATCTTTATTTATAGATTTTTTTGGGATATTTTAAGCATTTTTTCGGGGGGGGGTTGCCAAAAAAAGGTTGCTTTTTTTTTTTTAACTGTTCTTTTTTCTGTAACAGCCCTTTTTATTATCATTCCCTGGACCTCATATGTAAATTTCAGACATTTTCACTCAGTAGTTTCTTTGCAAACAGCGTTTCACTTTTCAAACATTCAAGCGTACTGTTTGTTTTTTTTTCACTCCATTCGTCTGCGGTGTGTCGGGTTTTTCCGGCGGCTTCGCTGCCTGTGATCTGTCGTGTTCGGTGGGGTTAATCCAGATGTTTTTGCAGGTTTTCGTCGTGCATTCGCTGGGTGTTGGCGTTGCGGTGAGTTTTCGGCGGCTTTTCCCTGTGCTACGATGGCCCTGTGGTGCTTGCTGAATACACCGCAGGGTCGCCGAAATGGTATCGCCGAAGCAAGCCGAATTGAAGAGAACCAAAAGTCACCGAACGTGCGGTGACGTTTCGAATCTCTTTGAATAACCCTGTATGTCACGAAGGTTCGGATTGATTAAGGGAATATAAATACGGCAGGGGGGATTGAGTGGGTTATACATATTTTTCCAGCTGATGAAGTCGGTATTTGACGAAACGCGTCCTGGGCATTTCAATGATTTTAATAGAAGCGCTTTTTTTCCACCTTGTCGTTCCTGTGTTGTGCTGGAGAGAGGTTTAGTGGATTTTTTCCCTCAAAAATACACTGGCTCATATTTCAAGAGCCTGGAGGCTTCATCCAGAGGAAGTAGAAAATTGGCATACTCTGGTAATTGTCACCACAGAATTGCCCTAGGCCCAATTGGGGATTTTTTCTCTCTTTTCACTGTCCATATAAGGATTTAAGAGAAGAAAAGGTTAATGGGTCCCTGTGAATGAGAAGCAAATACCCAAAAGGCGATACACACTGGAGCCATTGGGGCTCTTCTTATGTGAGTGGACAGTCTTTATATACATAATTGAAAGTATAGAAACAATCTGCACCATTGGTTTCTCTCTATGTTAATTTTCCATATATTCCATGGAGCTACGAAAGAAGATTTGAAAAAGAACATCAAAGTGTATGTGACATATTCTAAATTGACTGAGTGCGCTGTACCTATTTCACAATACTTCTGGGTATACATGTATTATTTTAAATATGCAGCGGGTGCCAGCATTTTAGTCTGCCAACGTGAGCAGACACTGAAGAATGCCGGCAGACATAGTAACTCCACGATCGACGCTATATACGAGTGAGGGTGTTAACGGGAGTTTTTCCACAGACGTACTGTATATAGTACATGGTTCCCATGGGGGTTAAAGCTATATTTATATTTGTTTAATACAGTAAATTTATTATAGTTTCATGTGCTGCTTTCATTTATTTGGGGGGGGGGGTGCAAGTAGCTGGTCTTGCCTAGGGCACAAAACAGTCTAGCACTGGCCCCGCGCGGAAGCTTTTTTTTCTACCATTTAACTGTTCCTTACCTCAGGGCTCAAAATTTCAGGTCCCAAGCTACTAGCCAGGCCTTAAGAGTTACTCGCCACCAGTTGCCCCAACAAACGCCTACCCTTAACCCTTTCGCTGCTGAGGCTTTTCACACCTCTGTGCTGAGGTCATTTTTACCGGTTTTGCTCATCATGTTTAAACGTGTTTTGAAGGCTTATTTTAGTATATTACCCAGACATATTATATATCGTTCTTTCCGTCAGACTCGGTAGATTCATAATATGTCATTATTATATGTATACGTTATGTCATGTCTGTATATTATAACCAAAAATGCAATAAAATATGTATTTTCAATAATTTACAACGTGTAAAGTGTTTTTTTTCACATTTTAACATGCGAGCAATTGCGGTTATATTTTGTATGGGGTGCGCTGTTAAAAAAATTAGAGATGGGGTCTCGTTACATTTTTTTTGGGGAAAATTACGCGATTTTTAACAAACGCACCGCATACAAAAATCGTTAGTGCAGCATCATTGTTCACATTATAATTGAAATGGGAACAATATTGCTGCATTAACGAACCAGGGGGTGACGCCAGTCCTCAGGGGGAGTTCCCGGAGGCTTGGCCGACATCCAAGATGTCGGCCAGCTCCGGGAAAGGATCGCGAACCGGCGCTTTTCAGCGCCGATTCGCGATCCAGCTCCCCAGGGGTTAATGCCAGGCACCATTTGGAAGGGCAGGCTGCCGCCGATCGGGAGGGAGAGAGGTCCGAAGGACCTCCCCCCCTCCCTTTCAGGCGCCTCCTCCGCACATGCGGGGGGGGCGCCTGAATTAGGTGTCATCGTGCTGCCGCGATGACACCTAATTTCATCGGCGGCGGCTCCGGATGCCGGGCTGACATCGAGGATGTCAGCCCGAACCGGGGGGGCCAGCGATTGGCCGGAACCCGGCCGAACGCTGACCCCAATGGGAGGACGCGCTCAGCGCGTCCTCCGCATACCAGCAGTAATGCGGAGGACGCGCTGAGCGCGTCCTCCGCATTGAAGTGGTTAACTCCGCCCCTAAACACACCCTCTAAATTATAATTTCATTATCATTAACAATATAACAAAGCAATGTAAACATAAAGGAAAATAATGTGCGCTGTGTATCACAGAGCTCCACAGTAATAAAACTCACGCTCATACACCGTTCACATTACTGTGAGTTTTATTACTGTGGAGATTTGCTCATAAACACCACAAATTGCTGTAAGAGTCCGATACCGGAGCTGTCGAATAAGAAGGCAGTGGCCCACAAACAACTCGGAAACCAATGGGTCAGTCTGCCGCACTCGCCCTCATATACAGTTGTGTTCAAAATTATTCAACCCCCAATGCTGTAAAGGGTTTTAGGGAATTTAGTGTACATTTGTAATTGTATTCAGAATGAAATCCTACAAGGACTTTTTAAAGAACCATATGCAACTAAAATGACATCAATTGGTTTTGTAATACAGTAGTAAATGTTTCTTTTGTGAATTCTTCATTGACACAATTATTCAACCCCTTAAAGACTACCACTCTGAAGAACAGAGGTTCATTCAAGTGTTTTCAATCAGGTATTGAAAACACCTGTGGATGTCACGGAGCAGCAATAAAGCATAATAAGCACCAATTAGGCAGCTTTAAAATGACTGTGATACTCACCTCCTTCTAGACATTTACTGGTGTGGTTACAAACATGGTGAAGTCAAGAGAATGGTCCAGGAAGACAAGAGAAGAGGTGATTACTCTTCACAGGAAGGGCAATGGCTATAAGAAGATTGCAAAGATGTTAAACATACCAAGAGAGACCACAGGAAGCATCATTCGCAAATTCAAGGCAAAGGGCACTGTTGAAACGCTACCTGGTCGTGGCAGAAAGAAGATGCTGACTTCGACTGCTGTGCGCTACCTGAAGCGTAGAGTGGAGAAAAGTCCCCGTGTGACTGCTGAGGAACTGAGAAAAGATTTGTCAGATGTGGGTACTGAAGTTTCAGCTCAGACAATACGGCGCACACTGCGTAATGAAAGCCTCCATGCCAGAACTCCCAGGCGCACCCCCTTGCTGTCTCCAAAGAATAAGAAGAGTCGACTGCAGTATGCCAAAAGTCATGTGGACAAACCACAGGAGTTTTGGGATAGTGTTCTGTGGACTGATGAAACAAAATTAGAACTGTTTGGGCCCATGGATCAACGCTATGTTTGGAGAAGGAAGAACAAGGCCTATGAAGAAAAGAACACCTTGCCTACTGTGAAGCATGGCGGGGGGTCAATCATGCTTTGGGGCTGTTTTGCTTCTGCAGGTACAGGGAAGCTTCAGCGTGTGCAAGGTACCATGAATTCTCTTCAGTACCAGGAGATATTGGATGACAATGTGATGCAGTCCGTCACAAACCTGAGGCTTGGGAGACGTTGGACCTTTCAACAGGACAATGATCCCAAGCATACCTCCAAGTCCACTAGAGCATGGTTGCAGATTAAAGGCTGGAACATTTTGGAGTGGCCATCGCAGTCACCTGACTTAAATCCGATTGAGAACCTCTGGTGGGACTTAAAGAAAGCAGTTGCAGTGTGCAAGCCTAAGAATGTGACTGAACTGGAGGCTTTTGCCCATGACGAATGGGCGAAGATACCCGTAGATCGCTGCAAGACACTTGTGTCAAGCTATGCTTCACGTTTAAAAGCTGTTATAACTGTAAAAGGATGTTGTACTAAGTACTAAGATTGAATGTCACTTGGGGGTTGAATAAAACTGATAATGATGTGAGCACAGAAAAGACATTTGTGGTTATTTCATTATAAATGTTATGTTAATTTGTCTGACCTACACGTGCCTCTTTGATTTAATTGTAAGCAAGATGACTGAATGATCAAAATCAATGTCAAACTGGCTAAAACACTCAATTTCAGTGGGGGTTGAATAATTTTGAACACAACTGTAATTTCCACTCGCCCTCATTTAATTTCCACTCGCCAAATGTGGAAATTTTGAGGTCTGCCTTACCTGATCCTTCTGAGTGTGAAACAAGTGATGAAGCGCCGGAATGTTAGTAATAAAATCACTTTTAGATTTTTTTATACTGAATAATGTTTTATGTTAAACCTTGTGGCTAATTTCTGGATTACACTTTATGGCCATTTTATTTGCCTCAGTAATAGGAACATAAGGTTTATTCCCTATATCGGGGATCGCCCACATATTTGGAGGTAGTAGCGCCGTATAGACATATTCCTATTCATAATTAAAAACATTCATCTTCTCAACAATTCGCCAAGCTGGCTGCGTGTGGTGTGACTAGGATAAAAGATACACTATATTGCCAAAAGTATTCGCTCACCCATCCAAATACTCATAATCAGGTGTTCAATCACTTCCATGGCCACAGGTATATAAAATCAAGCACCTAGGCATGCAGACTGGTTTTACAAATGTAGCGCTGTTTAAAACTGTGTTGCTGCAATTACTCGGTTTTAGCCACCAGAGGAAGACAAAAGCCATATGGACTATGCGGGACCTAAACGAACTACAATATCCATCAGGCTTTGCGGCGGATACAGGAAGTGGGTGGAACAGAGGGGAAGGACGTACGCAGCCTCGTGCGGAGGAGCGCCAGTGTGAGCGGAGCGGCGAAAGACAAAGGACGCAAGTGAGACTGCAAGGGATCGAGACCAGGCCGGAGCGCCGACGCTACCTCGAGGGCGCTGGAGATCGGGATAGTAACTTGCGGAGGCATACCCATTATCGCTGAGAGGTTTGCACAGAACTTCAGTTCCAGTTGGATCCCCTGTAAGGAGACCGCGATGATCCATAGGGAATGCAGGCGGTAGGCCGTAGTTCTTGTGTTGGAGATCGGACGAGCAAGAGAGCGGATTCGGTGGCACAGAGTTCCGGAGGACAAGTGGAGAAACATCCTTGATCGGGCAGTGGGACAGACTGTCTAACGGATGGGTGAGAGGCCTTACAGGCCGCAAGTCCGAGTATAACCCAGCACGCTGCATTATTGCTCAATTCTACAGGGCCCCAACGTGACTAGTCGAAGATTTGCTTATTCCATTCACTGGCCAGTTGAATACGGTACCCGGGTACACGAATCAATACATGTACACCTTTTTGAGACATTACACTCACGGGACTTACACTCCAGAACTGAGGGGGTTAATCCTTTTTCTTTGCCGCACGTGTTTTTCCCGCATTACGAAATCCTGTCGTTCATATACCGTATTTACATTATATGTGTCACTTTATTGGGATCAGTAAAGTATATAATCTATAAAATCCACAACAGTGCTGGTGTATATTTATTCCCTAGTGCGGTGAGACTGACCCGAGGTTAATTCAGCGGCTCCTCCGGGAGTGAGCGCTACACAAACATTTGTGAAAGAATGGGTCGCTATCAGGAGCTCAGTGAATTCCAGCGTGGAACTGTGATAGGATGCCACCTGTGCAACAAATCCAGTCGTGAAATTTCCTCGCACCTAAATATTCCACAGTCAACTGTCAGCTGTATTATAAGAACGTGGAAGTGTTTGGGAACGACAGCAACTCAGCCACGAAGTGGTAGGTCACGTAAACTGACGGAGCGGGGTCGGCAGATGCTGAGGCGCATAGTGCGAAGAGGTCGCCAACTTTCTTCAGAGTCAATCGCTACAGACCATCAAACTTCATGTGGCTTTCAGATTAGCTCAAGAACAGTGCGCAGAGAGCTTCATGGAATGGGTTTCCATGGCCGAGCAGCTGCATCCAAGCCATACATCACCAAGTGCAATGCAAAGCGTCAGATGCAATGGTGTAAAGCATGCCGCCACTAGACTCTGGAGCAGTGGAGACACGTTCTCTGGTTCTCTGGAGTGACGAATCACGCTTCTCCATCTCGCAATCTGATGGACGAGTCTGGGTTTGGCGGTTGCCAGGAGAACGGTACTTGACTGACTGCATTGTGTTAAGTGTAAAATTTGGTGGAGGGGTATTATGGTGTGGGGTTGTTTTTCAGGAGCTGGGCTTGGCCCCTTCGTTCCAGTGAAAGGAACTCTGAATGCTTCAGCATACCAAGACATTTTGGACAATTCCATGCTCCCAACTTTGTGAGAACAGTTTGGAGCTGGCCCCTTCCTCTTCGAACATGACTGTGCACCAGTGCACTAAGCAAGGTCCATAAAGACATGGATGACAGAGTCTGGTGTGGATGAACTTGACTGGCCTGCACAGAGAACTGACCTCAACCAGATAGAACACCTTTGGGATGAATTAGTGCGGAGACTGAGAGCCAGACCTTCTCGTCCAACATCAGTGTGTGACCTCACAAATGCGCTTCTGGAAGAATGGTCAAAAATTCCCATAAACACACTCCTAAACCTTGTGGACAGCCTTCCCAGAAGAGTTGAAGCTGTCATAGCTGCAAAGGGTGGACCAACGTCATATTGAACCCTATGGATTAGGAATGGGATGTCACGGGTGGCGTGGCCGGCTACTGAAGGGAGCAGACGTATTTTCAAGGAGCTCTGCACGTCTGCTACCCTTGGAGTCTGATACGAGACCTTCAGCTGTGCTTTTTTTTGGATTTACAGCTCCAGATAGCTGGCCACCGGAATAGAGATGTCCGGAGGCCATTCTGTCCCCCCCTCCGGACCTGAGTCGCCCTTTACAGCTGCCAGTGGGTGGCCGGAGCGAGGAGCCGGCGACCATCTTGCGGCCTTCGTCCCGGCCCTTCGGGTCTCTGTCCCTGAATGTTCTGCCACCCGACCTAACTCTGAGCTGGGGATTGTGGAGACGGAGGGCCCACGTTTCCCGATCGCCCGAGGGGTGGACGGTTGAGAGACTGGTGAACTGATGGAAGACGAGTGGTGTGGATCACCTCCCCCCACGAGAGACGCTGATGCCTTCCTTGCAGGCCTGGAGGCCTGTCTGGAGTTGCTGGACAGTGAGGAGGAAGACGCGCCGCTAACTAGAGGAGTCTGGCGACGAATGATGCTGGTGATGCGAAGCTGCCGGGAGGATGGAGACTTGAACCTTGAGGAGGATGCGTCGGACGGGCGCATGGCTGGGGCCTGCTCAGTGGCTGGAGCGGCGACATAATCGCCGTCCCACCTGGGAAGCTGATGCCTGCATCCATACCTGGAGGAGAGACCGATAGGGTGCCTGAGCCGGTGTGCAGACCCCTGTTCCCAATGACGACACTGGAGGGGCGTGAGGTTGCTGGGAGGCCTGCGTGTTGGGGCCTAGCTGCGAAGGCGATCATGGTACCGGAGGCCGCGGCTCCCTCTGTGAGGCCTGTGCTGACGGCGCTGCTCTGGACCCTGAGCGTGGGCACTGTTGAGGGGCAGTGCTTGCCTTGAACCCGGGCTGTCCCCGGCACGGCAAATGGAGGGACCTGGTTGCCGGATATTTCAGGCACGAAGGAGGTAAAAGAGGGCTTGAAGCTGTTTTCTGCCCCACTTTCCTGCTGGACACGGGCTGAAGGGAACTACCCCGCCGATCTGCCGTTACGCACTGTTTTCCAACCCTGGCACCCTTGCATGGCCTGCTGTTTTCCTCCCCCTGCGTATATTTTCTAATGACTTCATGTTTCTTTTTATGTTCACCCTGATTCTTGCTGAGCAAAAGCGGATTTTTATTTTACCTGCTCCCATCCCCCTTTGCAGTCTCCTAGTTGTGTTTTGAAGACCACTACGTTTTGACGTATCCTTTTCCCCCCTTGTTTGTATGCTGCTCAGAGACGCTTCGTACATTATTTTATTTCTTTTTCACTGCTGACATTCCCCGGATGGGGATAAATTTGAGACTTTTGTTTTTTTCTTACTTTTATCTTTTATTCTTCTGAAGCATTTTTGATGGCTTTCGTTACTACCCCCTCCCCCCTGTTTTCCGACATGCTGCAGATTTTTCATATGACCCCCCCTTTATGTTATTTTCTTACTCAGTGCTTATGTTGATAGCATCATATGTGGCTCTGCGAGGCCCTCACTCTTACTGTCTATACGATGACTTCATTACAAAATAAAAAATTTAAATACAAAAAAAAAAAAAGGAATGGGATGTCAGTTAAGTTCATATGCGAGTCAAGGCAGGTGAGTGAGTGAATACTTTTGGCAATATAGTGTATGTTTGTTGGTCAGACCTTCCTCACCTTTGATGATCTGGGTGCTAGGGGAGACCTCTGTCCGCATGTTTTTTTTTTGATTCCTTCAACTTCGCCACTATCTATTGCTACCGGAGATCAAAGAAGCTGCAACGTCCCACCTCACTTTTTTGAAATCAATGTGTTATAATGGTTCCTCCCCAAAGGGACTGATCTCGATCCTATATGTACATCCCTCCAGATCTTCATTACCATCGTTGGGATACAGATCTGCTTGGGAAAAGGAACTAGGAACCTCATTGGATAACGAGGATTGGCAGGACTTCTGGGAAGCCCAACGTACCATATCTATCTGTACAACACTGCAGGAGCAGTCGATTTAAGACGCTCATGAGGTGATATACCACCACGGTCTTTCATCACAAGGCAAACCCATCTACCCCGGATACATGCTGGAGGAACTGCGGCATGAGGCGCACACATTCTCATATGTGGTGGTCCTGCCCAAAGGCTGTACTGTACTGGGACGCGGTGCAAGTCCTAGTGGAAAGCATTTTTGGGTCAGTGGTTCCTCGTGTCCCTTGGACCTACCTATTCGCAATACCAGCACCGGACTTGACACACCACCAAAATCGTTTACTGTCAAAAATTTTCCTATCTGCACGGAAAGCGATCGCAGAATGCTGGAGGTCCCCTTCTTTGCCACCACAGCAGAACTTGTTTAGAATAATATCACATATCCAATTGATGGATGAATTGTCGGACAAGGTTCACCATACCATGCTGACTTTTCATAAAACATGGGACGATTGGGACACCCCTGGACACTGACGGGAGGCACAGTGTGTTGACTTTTCAGGTCTTTTTTGGAGGTCCGCAATCTTAAGTGGTGTCCCTGGCCGTATTTACCTCTCAAAACTGTGTTTATTACAAGATTCGAAGATTATTTGATGTGTCCTGTGAGTCCCAACCCCCCCCTTCCCATCCTTCTCTCTCTCCCCCTTTTTCTTTTACTCTCTCTTTCTCTTGTTTCTTTTCTAGTTCTTTTCTTTTTGTCTCTCTTGGCTCATGTATCTTAAAAATAAAAAATGAGCAACTGGAATTATTACACTTGCTTGTCGGGGACTCAGAATGGCCTGGGGCCTCTCTTCTATGTATGTTCCTTTTGTACTAAATAAAGTCTTTAAAAAAACAAAAAAAACAACATTAATCTTTCCAGTCTGCCCCCCCCCCCCAGCTAGAAATGTCACCAGCCAGCTGGTCATGTGACCGCCGGCGTCTGCCTCAATGGAGTCCTATTGTCACGGGTGACCACGGGATACTGTGTTTTCAGAATGATGGGAACCCAGAGAGCGGAGTATGCCAGATCGTATGAGCCACTACACGAAGGGTGGAATGAATTGAACAACCTTATTCGTGATAGTAACCGAGACGTCGGGAGTGAGTAGGATAGACGTGGAGGCGCAGCTAGCAGAGGCTTGACACGGCGATCAGTAGGTAAACGTAGGATACTGAGATGTAAGGATAATTTCATATGGGTTCGTAGTACTCACAGTAAGTTGGCACTCGTGGTAGGTTGTGGTCCTGGAACAGATGAGGAGACTGTAGGCGTAGTGGTAAACTGAGGCTCTGGAGCAGATGAGGAGACTGTAGAATGCACGTATTGAGGTCTTTGGAGCAAATGAGGAGACTGTATATGCTGCGGTATGTTTGAGGTCTTTGGAGCAGGTGAGTAGACTGTAGATGCTGCGGTACGCTGAGGTCTTTGAAGCAGGTGAGGAGACTGTAGATACTGCGGTACGCTGAGGTCTTTGGAGCAGGTGAGGAGACTGTAGATGCCGCGGTACGCTGAGGTCTTTGGAGCAGGTGAGGAGACTGTAGATGCTGCGGTACGCTGAGGTCTGGAGCAGGTGAGGAGGCTTGTAGGTGCTGCGGTACGCTGAGGTCTTGGAGCAGGTGAGGAGACTGTAGATGCCGCGGTATGCTGAGGTCTTGGAGCAGGTGAGGAGGCTGTAGATGCTGCTGTACGCTGAGGTCTTTGAAGCAGGTGAGGATACTGTAGATGCCGCGATATGCTGAGATCTTTGGAGCAGGTGAGGAGACTGTAGATGCCGCGGTATACTGAGATCTTGGAGCAGGTGAGGAGGCTGTAGATGCTGCGATATGCTGAGATCTTTGGAGCAGGTGAGGAGACTGTAGATGCCGCGGTATACTGAGATCTTGGAGCAGGTGAGGAGGCTGTAGATGCTGCGGTACGCTGAGGCCCAAGAGCTGGCGAAGAGACTGTGAACGCTGCGGTATGCTTAAAGAGAGATAGCTATACACAAGGCAGAGTGTATACAGTTCGGGTAGCAAACTCAATAATTGGGCGATACTCACAGTCCCGCGGTTTCTTTTAAGCTGGTCCCCGCCTTGTCTCAGTATCTGGCGTCTGACGTCATCTCTCGGCGCCGCGGTCATCTAACCTTTTCCCATAGCCTTCTTCGATGTGACGCGCCTGCGTGTGCCGGCCGTTGCCTAGCAACGAGGCGTCGGGGAGCAAACCGCGGCAATAACGCCGGCTGCTAGCAGGTTGTTAGCGATGGTATAGATGGCATCATGGATGGGTTTGGCGGCGGTCAGACGACACCAAGGGGCGATCCTGACAGGGCCCCCCACCAAGGCGACCTCTCCGAGGGCGATCAGGATGAGCAGCGTGGAAACGCCGGACGAGGGCAGGAGCGCGGACCTCACGATACGATACCCAGGAGTCATCCTCCGCACCATAGCCCTTCCAACGGATCAAGTATTCTAGATTACGTCTGTGCCATCGCGAATCCAGTATAAGTTCTACTTCATATTCATCGTCCGCTACGGTGGACACAGGTCCGGGAGTGGTCAGAACTCTGCTAGGAAATGGGTCAGGGGTCACAGCTTTCAGCAGGGACACGTGAAATAAAGGATGTATCCTCAACGTAGGTGGCAGACGCAATTTGACGACCACAGGAGACAGTACCTTCTCAATAAAAAAGGGGCCGAGAAAACAGGGACCTAGTTTACGAGAAGGACAAGACAATTTCACGTTAGCTGATGACAACCATACCTTATCTCCTACATGATACACAGGGGCGGGCCTCCGGTGACGGTCTGCATAGAACTTGAACCTTTGTTGTGCCTTCAGTAGCTCGGCTCTGACAAGGCGATAGTTTCTATGAATATTTGACAATCGCTCATCAGCTTTCGGAACATTAGTTTCGAGGGGTGACCCTGGTAACATGGAAGGGTGATAACCAGAATTGATGAAGAAAGGTGTCATAGTCGTAGAGCGTTGTACCTGGTTGTTATAATTGAATTCGGCCAGTGGTAGGTACGAGGACCAGTCATGTTGGAGATAGGATATATAGCAGCGTAAGTACTGTTCAAGGATTCCGTTGGTACGTTCTGTCTGTCCATTAGCTTGAGGGTGGTATGCAGATGTTAGGGCTTGGGTGATATGTAAGCCCTTACAGAATGCTCTCCAGAAACGTGCCGTGAATTGCGTGCCTCTGTCGGTTGTGATGGTAGAAGGTAATCCATGAAGACGGAAGACTTCTCTGATAAAGACTGAGGCAGTTTCTGCCGCGGTAGGGAGGCCTACCAGGGGAATAAAATGTGCCATTTTCGTAAACCTATCCACCACCACCATGATGGTGTCATATGTTGCTGATTTGGGTAGTTCTACTATAAAGTCCATGGCTATATCAGACCAAGGGATAGAAGGTACGGGTAGTGGTTGTAGTAGTCCTTGAGGTCGGCGTCTTGATGCTTTCATACGTATACATGTAGGACAATTTATAACATACTCGGTAATGGTTTTGGACATGTGTGGCCACCAGAAAGATCTTTCAATTATATCAATGGTCTTATGGACGCCTCCATGGCCTCCTAAGGTAGAGTCGTGGAAATGTTGTAGTACTGTGGTCACTGCTAAAGGTGGTACGTATATTTTCTTTTGGTGTAACAAGAATCCGTCTTTTTCTGTAAAAGATATTCCCATGGGGGCTTCCTGTAGAGAAGGGGTGTTATCAGTGATCACTTGCCATAGAGTTTTTTTTTGTGTCAAAAAACAGGTAAGTGGTAGTATGGTTCCATGTTCTCGGTTTATTTCCGGGTTGCCTATCCTAGATAGGGCATCAGCTTTTCCGTTTTTATTACCCGGCCTGTAGGTGATATATAAATCGAAACGGCTGAAAAAGAGGGCCCACCTGGCTTGTCGAGGTTTTAGTCTGCGAGCCTTCTGTAAATACTCTAGGTTTCTGTGGTCGGTGAATACAGTCACCGGATGGCGGGCGCCTTCGAGTAGATGTCTCCAATCTTCTAAAGCCATTTTAATGGCTAGGAGTTCTCTTTCACCTACATCGTAGTTGCGTTCAGCCGGGGATAGACTTTTGGAAAAATAACACACTGGATGTATTCGTCCGGTTTCTATCCGTCTTTGGGAGAGTATAGCCCCTACGGCGAATTCGGAGGCGTCTACTTCCATTATATAGGGGTATGTAGGGTCTGGTAAGGCTAATATGGGCGCTTCGGTGAACATTTTTTTTAACTTAAGGAAGGCTCGTTGTGCGTCTCCCATCCAGGCAAATACGACACCTTGTCTTGTTAGCATAGTGAGGGGGCGTATAACCTTTGAAAAATTTCTTATGAACTTCCGATAGAAGTTACAGAATCCTATGAAGCTTTGAACCCCCTTTTTATTTGCTGGGACTGGCCAGGTGGCTACAGCCTCGGTTTTAGCTGGATCCATGGATGTATCCTGGGCTAATAATGAATCCAAGAAACTCTATGTTATCGGTATCAAAAGTACATTTTTCGGCCTTGGCATATAGTCTGTGTTCCTGTAGTCTATGTAACACTGTTTTTACATGTGTTCGGTGAGCCTCCAGGTTTTCAGAATATATCAGTATGTCATCCAGGTATATGATAATATAGTTGTCTAGTATATCTCGGAAGATGTCGTTCAGGAAGCGCTGAAATGTGGCAGGAGCGTTGCATAGCACATATGGCATTACCATATATTCGTAATGACCGTAGCGAGAACGGAAGGCAGTTTTCCATTCATCCCCTTCTTTGACGCGTACAAGGTTGTAGGCTCCTCGTAAATCAAGTTTCGTGAATACCGTAGCCATACGTAGACGATCCATTAACTCAGATATTAGGGGGAGAGGATATTTGTTTTTAACTGTGATAGCATTTAGGGCTCTGTAATCGACGCAGGGCCGAAGTCCTCCATCCTTCTTTCCCACAAAGAAAATAGGTGCTCCAGCCGGTGAGGTGGATGGTCGTATGAAACCTTTCTGTAGGTTTTCGTCAATGTATTCCTTTAGTACCAGCAATTCAGGCTCCGATAGGGGATATATCCTCCCGTATGGAACTGGTGCCCCGGGTAATAGATCTACGGAACAGTCGTATGGTCTGTGAGGGGGTAGAGTATCAGCACCTTTTTTCTCGAATACATGACTAAAGGATCGGTATGGTTCAGGTATCTCAATACACAGGGCTACGGTAGGTTTCATAGAGGTATGTAGATCTGTAGCCGGTACCGTATCGTCCGTTGCGAAGGTGACGGTACCAGAGGACCAATGTATAATGGGGTTGTTCTTGCATAACCAGTTGAGGCCTAGTACACCGGGAAATAGAGGAGAAGATACTATATCGAAGACGATGGTATCGTGATGGTCAGGGCCTAAAGACACCAGCAGTGGTTTGGTTTCTTTGGTAATCGGCCCAGATGTAGGGGAACTTCCGTCGAGCATTTGGATGGCATAAGAACGAGTCTTGGGGGTGATCGGAATCCCCAATGTAACAGCTGTTTTTTCGTCCAAAAAACAGCCGCTGGCTCCGGAATCAATCATGGCCCGTAAGGGAACGATGTGCTGGTCCCACTGTAATAACAAGGACACGATTAGGTGGGATGGTGTCACGGAACATAATCTAGGAGAGGCGACAGACGTGGTAGGCGGTATGTGCTCACCTGAACGATTGGCAGGCTTAGCTCGGCATTCTCTAACTTGATGGCCAGGACGCCCACAATACATGCAGAGGCCCAGGGATCGGCGTCTGGACTTTTCTGTCTCGGTTAAGGGACCTCGTATGACTCCGATTTGCATAGGTTCTTCTTCGCTGGCGGAAGCACTATGGTTAGGTACCGGGGGTGCGTGTACGTATCTTTTCACCGGAGCATGGGTGTGAGAAGCGGATTTTTCTGCCCTCCTTTCACGTAGTCTTCTGTCTATCTGTGTGCAGAGAACCATGGTAGCCTCCAGAGTAATGGGGACTCCAGTACGAGCTAATTCGTCCTTCAGTACTTCGGATAATCCTTTTCTGAATTGTGCTAGCAGGGCAGGCTCGTTCCACTCCGAATCCAGGGCTAAATGTTTGAATTCTGTGATGTACTCTTCCACATCATCTTTTCCTTGTTTTAACAATTCAAGCGCTTGAGCCGCGGAGGTTAGACGATTAGGGTCTTCATACATGGCTTCGAGGGCACTATAGAAGGTGTTCCAGGTACGTAGCGAAGGGTGAGCGGTACGTAACAGGTGATGAGCCCATACCTGTGGTTTGCCAGTGAGGAGGGACATTACGGTCCTAATTTTCACGAAATCAGATGCATAAGTCCTTCGTTGGAGAGAGAACATGATTTGACACGACGTGATGAATAGTCGAAACTGTTTCCTATCCCCATCGAATTTATTAGGTGGAGATACATAGGGTTCAGGACCCGTAAGGGCGCCTTCAACAACTGATGGGGCTTCCGCGGAGGGGCCAACCGGTTCATCGGCATCTTGTGCTCGTTCCAACCGACTCAGGTGGGCTTGAATAGAGACCTGGTTGTTCTGTAGGTCTACAATGGAGTGGGTTAGGTTTGATAGCTGATTGGTTATGAGAGCTAGGGTATCTGGTATATCCGCGGGTTCCATGCGTAGGCCCAATTATTCTGTCACGGGTGATCACGGGATACTGTGTTTTCAGAATGATGGGAACCCAGAGAGCGGAGTATGCCAGATCGTATGAGCCACTACACGAAGGGTGGAATGAATTGAACAACCTTATTCGTGATAGTAACCGAGACGTCGGGAGTGAGTAGGATAGACGTGGAGGCGCAGCTAGCAGAGGCTTGACACGGCGATCAGTAGGTAAACGTAGGATACTGAGATGTAAGGATAATTTCATATGGGTTCGTAGTACTCACAGTAAGTTGGCACTCGTGGTAGGTTGTGGTCCTGGAACAGATGAGGAGACTGTAGGCGTAGTGGTAAACTGAGGCCTCTGGAGCAGATGAGGAGACTGTAGATGCTACGGTATGTTGAGGTCTTTGGAGCAAATGAGGAGACTGTATATGCTGCGGTATGTTGAGGTCTTTGAGCAGCAGGTGAGTAGACTGTAGATGCTGCGGTACGCTGAGGTCTTTGAAGCAGGTGAGGAGACTGTAGATGCTGCGGTACGCTGAGGTCTTGGAGCAGGTGAGGAGACTGTAGATGCTGCGGTACGCTGAGGTCTTTGGAGCAGGTGAGGAGACTGTAGATGCCGCGGTACGCTGAGGTCTTTGGAGCAGGTGAGGAGACTGTAGATGCTGCGGTACGCTGAGGTCTGGAGCAGGTGAGGAGGCTGTAGGTGCTGCGGTACGCTGAGGTTTGGAGCAGGTGAGGAGACTGTAGATGCCGCGGTATGCTGAGGTCTTGGAGCAGGTGAGGAGCTGTAGATGCTGCTGTACGCTGAGGTCTTTGAAGCAGGTGAGGATACTGTAGATGCCGCCGATATGCTGATCTTTGGAGCAGGTGAGGAGACTGTAGATGCCGCGGTATACTGAGATCTTGGAGCAGGTGAGAGGCTGTAGATGCTGCGTATGCTGAGATCTTTGGAGCAGGTGAGGAGACTGTAGATGCCGCGATACTGAGATCTTGGAGCAGTGAGGGGCTGTAGATGCTGCGATATGCTGAGATCTTTGAGCAGGTGAGGAGACTGTAGATGCGCGGTATACTGAGTCTTGGAGCAGGTGAGGAGCTGTAGATGCTGCGGTACGCTGAGGCCCAAGAGCTGGCGAAGAGACTGTGAACGCTGCGGTATGCTTAAAGAGAGATAGCTAACACAAGGCAGAGTGTATACAGTTCGGGTAGCAAACTCAATAATTGGGCGATACTCACAGTCCCGCGGTTTCTTTTAAGCTGGTCCCCGCCTTGTCTCAGTATCTGGCGTCTGACGTCATCTCTCGGCGCCGCGGTCATCTAACCTTTTCCCATAGCCTTCTTCGATGTGACGCGCCTGCGTGTGCCGGCCGTTGCCTAGCAACGAGGCGTCGGGGAGCAAACCGCGGCAATAACGCCGGCTGCTAGCAGGTTGTTAGCGATGGTATAGATGGCATCATGGATGGGTTTGGCGGCGGTCAGACGACACCAAGGGGCGATCCTGACACCTATGGACTCCATTGAGAGGATGCGCGCGGCTACGCTTAGCGCCCGGTAACAATGCAGGCAGCTTCTTTTAGCACCTGCATTGTAATCTAGCGCTAAAACGTGGGCGCTAGGAATGTAATGTAGCCCTATGTTTTTTATTGTTCTTACGATTAGTACTTATATTATATGATCTAATGAAGTCTTGTTTTAATGTTAAACCACCACTGCTTGTGTACTAGTATTAGACACAATCCTTATTTTCTATTTTGTGTTTTTATTGCACTAGACATTCTATCACAATACAAGCTTGAATTCACTCAGCTCTTCAGAACGACCCATTTTGGTCACAATTGTTTGTAAATGTAGACTGCAGGGCTGGTGCTTGATTTTATAAACCAGAGGCAAAGGCTCGGCTTGAAACACCTGAATTCAGTAATGTAATGTGGGGTCCCGTACCCACATGCACAAAGCTCCCTTTGCTGTCACTGTCCCGAAGTAGAACTGATTCTGGCCCAAATCCACCCAGTCAATAGCCGGAGCTCTGTGCAGTGTGAAAACAGAACTGGGAATGACTTTATTTAGGGATTCAAATTACAAATACAGACAGGGGGATGTGCAGAATACAATGGTAAAACACGCCCCAGAGTTTCCATACTGCATAGCCTCTCCCTTCCCACACATACACCCTCATGTAATAGACAATGGCTGGAGAAGGGGCAGAGAAATCTGGTTTAAATCAGGTCCGAGGAGGTTTGGTGGAATCAGGGCAAAGGAATCCATTACTTACAGATGCAGATAAGGGAAACAACACAGTGTATACAACATGACACTACAATAAACACATTTATTTATTTATAAAGTATTTTACATAATGGAATAATAATATAACAGAGACATCAGGGGGATGGGGCAAACAAAACAAATACTGTGCACCTAGAAATATAGGCACAGGGTGTCTCCAACATAGGAGAGCAGGGCCAGCCAGGCCATGGTGCCAGTTGGAGTAACAGCTCCAAGTGGCAAATTGCAAGGGATCGGCAAAGTTTTGTCGCCGGCACCGACATTGTTGCACTATTTTTTATCAGCGCCGGCATCTTGGAGCAGTGCTGCTGGCTGACCGCGCCCACACACATGTGACCAGCCGGGCCACGAGTGGAAGAGTGGGATTAAGGCGAGTGTGGGTGGATGCTTCTTAGGCTGCAGCAGCTCATCTCTCCTCCTGCCAGCACCAGATAAAAACACCTGGAAAGTTAGATATTTTCTCATTATTGGAGCCAGCCTGCCTGCTGAGTGATCAGGTCTGCTCAATGAACACAATAGCAAAAGAGCCCTTAGGCGCAGCTATGGAATATATAAACCCCTTGTTAGAGGGCTATTATATATCCAAATATTTAGACAGTACGAGGAACATAAATGTAAAAATAATGATACAGTTTAGATATTGACAGGAAAATACATTTTATAAACCATATTGTGTTTGCATCTTTTCAATGCACAAGTTAGCTGGAAATGATGTGGCATGCAGGCTTCATTCATTCGACGTGTATCCCACGATGTTAGGAATTTCTGGAGAGGAAATAAAAGCCAGAAAGGACACAATGGTGCAGTACTCGGCGGTACTTGCCCCTGCCTATCCCCTGTGGGGTACTTACAGTACTCAGAGCCTCTTCACTCGGCCCTGAGGGTGAATCGCTCTTGAGGTCCTCAAGGTGGCCTCTAACCCCTTTTAGCTGTGTACGGTTCCCAGAATCCAATGGAGGAATGGTAAAAGGGAATGGAAAAAAAAAACCTGGACCGGGCGCTTAATAAAATATCAAAATTTATTATGATATATGGCAATTGAACAATAATTAGAATTCAGTCCGAATTTAAAATGTCCTGAGACACGTTTCGCCAGATAACCTGGCTTCATCAGTCTGCTCAATGAGACTGGAGACTCTCCTTCCTATGCCAGGGTGAGTTTAACCACAGCACGGAGTGCAGGGATCCAGGTGCATAGCAATGAGACTGGGCTGAATCCCATTCTTAAGCAAATAATCTGCTAATCAAGGCACTCAGGGGTTAAACAAGGATCTCCCTTCTATTAAACTGAGATTTCCTGGTCCAGCAGGGCAGCCCCAACATTTATCCATGTGTTTAGCATGGCAGCACTTATCATACCCTGACCACAGCATGGGTACTTGAGCTGTGCCCAAGATATCCTTAAATCACCCTGCTGCTGGACATGGATTTTAATCTCCTCTTGTATACTTAAATTCAACTATATATATCTTACATGTATATACATTTTGTATTCTTTTACTTTATTATTTATTGTTTTATCAATTATTGTGACTTTATATTCTTTGTAATGTGTTTGTAGGAGACATCAGTGCATGGGCATCCTCTGTGCCAGTTGTGAGTGAAGAGTTGTGCATCGTGTGACGTTAGTGAATATTTGTATACAATGCACACACTAATTCAGGTGAACCTTGGCACTCCAGATGTTTCAAAACGTCATGTCCCATAATGCTTAGACACAGGGGCGGACTGACAACTAATGGGGCCCCCAGGCAATAGGAGGTCATGGGGCCCCCTTGTTCTGCACCCACAGGAGGCCACACCCATACAAAACCACACCCCCTACAACGCAACACCCACATGTACATTATTGTGCTAAATATTTTATTTCTGAACTCCTTAAAATAACCTTTTTGAAAACTGTGTGAAGAAAATCCACTTGGACCCAGTGGCGAATTGGAGAATCCATTGTGCCCCTCCAGACGAGGGCAAGATGTCAGCCCACTGTGAAAGTAGGAAGATATGGCACGGAGCTGCAGGACTTCAGCGACGTGACAAGCACATCCTCTGCACACATGAAACCAGAGGATGTGCTCATCACGTCGCAGCAGCAAAGAGGATAAAGGGGATAAATTTAAAGTAGGGTGCCCATTTAACCTCTTGCTGCCCCGCACCAATATTTAGTCTCCTACCTGTACCTCACGATGCTGTCAAGACGCCTGCTGTCATTCTTACTTTGTGGAGTGCAGGCAGCAGATAATGTGGCGATTCTACGAGCAAAACCAGCCTTTTGGATGCAGAGCAAGGGGGCAACGCCCGACTGCGGCAAGGACACAGGTGCAGAATTTTACTCACAGCAGCCTGTTTAAAAGCAAATATATGTATTTACACACACAGCCATATGTTTACATACATAATCACCATATATCCCCTACACCCTAGGGGTATGTAGCAATAAATCTCAGCAATGTGCGGTGTGTATGAGCGTATCCCAGAATCCATAGCAATAAAGCTCACAGTAATGTGCAGTGTGTATGAGTGTATCACAGAGCTCTACAGCAATTAAACTCACAGTAATGTGCGGTATGAGTGCATCACAGAGCTGCACAGCAATTAAACTCACAGTAATGTGCGGTATGAGCGCATCACAGAGCTGCACAGCAATTAAACTCACAGTAACATACTGATTGATTGATATACTGGGGGTTGAATAAACTGTCATCTTAATAGCCCCACAGTATATCAATTGTATTTTATCCCCCTCCCTTCCCCCCAGCAAAATGAATTGTATTCCCCCTCCCTTCCCCAGCAAAATCAGTTGTATTCCCCCCTCCCTTCCCCCCCCCCAGCAAAATCATTTGGATTCCCCCCTTGCAAAATCAATTTGATTCCCCCCCAGCAAAATCAATTGGATTCCACCCTCCCTCCCCCCCAAGCAAAATCGATTGGATTCCCCCTCCCTTCCCCTCCAGCAAAATTGATTTTGCTTGGGAGGAATCCAATTGATTTTGCTGGGGGGGGGGGAGGGAGGGGGCTCCCTTCCCCAGCAAAAATCAATTGGATTCTTCCCAAGCAAAATCAATTGGATTCCCCCCCCCCCAAAATCAATTGGATTCCCCCCTCCCTCCCAAGCAAAATCGATTTGATTCCCCCCTCCCTTCCCCCCAGCAAAAATCAATTGGATTCCCCCCACCAGCAAAAATCAATTGGATTCCCCTCCCCCAAGCAAAATCATTTGGATTCCCCCTCCCTTCCCCCCCAGAAAAATCAATTGTATTCCCCCTCCCCAGCAAAATCAATTGTATCCCCCCCAGCAAAATCAATTTGATTCCCCCCCTGGGTTGCACATCTCACCGGCATTCATTGAGAACAATGGACTCAGCAGACAGGATGGAGTCCAGCCAGCCTCTCTTCCTCTGCCCTACGCGCATCAGTGAGGGGGCGGAGCCAAAGCAACGTGCCTGCTAGAGTGAACAGTGTGCGAAGCAGGCACACTACACCACCGCCGCTGGGCCATGGCTGCCCGGAACTAAAAGAAAACGGTGGAAAGGGGCGGACTGACCACTTGTTACATGTGCAGCGACGGGCCCCCCGCCATTCTCGGGCCCTTGGACGGTGCCCGAATGGACGGAGTGGTCAGTCCTCCCCTGCTTAGACACACACGGCTGGCAGAGAATCATGGAACATGCAGTTCAGGAATGGCTGTGGTTCCCAGGTTTGTCACCACTGCACATGTGGTTTGGTATTGCAGATCTCCAGAAATAATAATGGTGTCTTTTGTTCTTTCTTTTTTCTTTTTGAATCATCTGATGCAACAAAGCATTAAATGACTGCGAGAAACTGGCGTTTAATTGCTCTATTTCTTGTTTAACTGTTTGATTTCATCGCTGTATACAGAATAAAAGCATGTTGGAGGATCAAAAAAAGGGATTTCAACATGGCTTTATATAGAGTTGGATGCCCTCTATTAAACACACTTGTCTTTAGCCTGGCCCAATGGTCAGATTGGCACAGAAACAATGCCAACCTCACCTGGATGTGGGTGTATTTTGGGTGGCATGGGGGGGGGCAGCATTTCATGCTTGGCTCCAGGCTGCACAATGTCTTGGTTCGGCCCTGTAGGAGAGGGCTGGAAAACAATATAACACATCAGGCACAAAACTCCCACATGTATCTTTAGGTTCATGTACCCAAGTCTAAAGTGACAACCGTCACAAGTAAATAAGACGTGTGTCCAGATACGTTTGTCCATATAGTGGATATAGGAGTAAATTCTCTTCTGTTTGCACATTCAGGTGTGTAACTCTGTTACTTTGTTCCAAAACCCTTTCCACATTCATGCCATGAAAATTACTTTGCATCAATGTGAATGAATAGATGAATGAATTCTCTCATGTGCAGTAAGCTTACCCTTTGTTCTAAAACATTTCTTACATTCTGAACATCCAAACGGCTTCTGTCCTGTATGAATTCTCTCATGTGCAGTAAGCTCACCCTTTGTTCTAAAACATTTCTCACATTCAGAACATACAAACGGCTTCTCTCCTGTATGAATTCTCTCATGTTCAGTAAGATTACCCTTCGATATAAAACATTTCCCACATTCATAACATTCAAACGGCTTCTGTCCTGTATGAATTCTCTCATGTGCAGTAAGCTCACATTTTGTTCTAAAACATTTCTCACATTCAGAACATGCAAACGGCTTCTCTCCTGTATGATGTCTCTCATGTACAGTAAGCTTACACTTTGTTCTAAAACATTTCTCACATTCAGAACATGCAAATGGTTTCTCTCCTGTATGAATTCTCTCATGTATGGTAAGCTCACCCTTTGTTCTAAAACATTTCTCACATTCAGAACATGCAAATCGCTTCTCTCCTGTATGAATTCTCTCATGTTTAGTAAGATAACTCTTCAATATAAAACATTTCTCACATTCAGAACATGCAAACGGCTTCTCACCTGTATGAATTCTCTCATGTGCAGTAAGCTCACCCTTTGTTCTAAAACATTTCCCACATTCAGAACATGCATACGGAGTCTCTCCTGTATGAATTCTCTCATGTTCAGTAAGATTACCCTTCGATATAAAACATTTCCCACATTCATAACATTCAAATGGCTTCTCTCCTGTATGAGTTCTCTCATGAATACTAAGCGCAACGTTTGATCTAAAACATTTCCCACATTCAGAACATACAAACGGCTTCTGACCTGTATGAATTCTCTCATGTATAGTAAGTTTACCCTTTGATATAAAACATTTCCCACATTCAGAACATGCAAACGGCTTCTCACCTGTATGAATTCTCTCATGTGCAGTAAGCTCACCTTTTGTTCGAAAACATTTCTCACATTCGGAACATGCATACGGCTTCTCTCCTGTATGAATCCTCTCATGTGCGGTAAGCTCACCTTTTGTTTTAAAACATTTCTCACATTCGGAACATGCATACGGCTTCTCTCCTGTATGAATTCTCTCATGTGCAGTTAGTTTATCCTTTGTTATAAAACATTTCTCACATTCAGAACATGCATACGGCTTCTCTCCTGTATGAATTCTCTTATGTTTAATAAGTTCATCCTTTCTTCTAAAACATTTCTCACATTCAGAACATGCATACGGCGTCTCTCCTGTATGAATTCTCTCATGTTCAGTAAGCTTACTCATTGTTATAAAACATTTCCCACATTCAGAACAAGCAAATGGCTTCTCTTCTGTATGAATTCTCTCATGTACAGTAAGATTAAAGTTTGTTCCAAAACATTTCTCACATTCAGAACATGCAAACAGCTTCTCTCCTGTATGAATTCTCTCATGTGAAGTAAGCTCACCATTTGATTTAAAACATTTATCACATTCAGAACATACAAAAGGTTTCTCCACTGTATGATTTCTCTCATGTACAGTAAGCTTACCTTTTGTTCTGAAACATTTACCACATTTAGAACATGCAAACATCTGGTCTCCTACGTGAACTCTCCTGTAGTTACCAAGACTTGAATTTGTGTGTAAACATTCCGCACTTTCAGGGCATTGAAATGTTTTTGTTTCAATATGAGCTGTGTGAGTTCGGGGAAGTTCTGACCCACAAGAGACAGAATTTGTAAATTCAGAATGAACCATAATGTCTGAATAATATTCATTTTTTTGGACAGTCCCATGTGAAAGCTTGGAACTCTCAGGTTCTTTTTGGTTTTCTTGGAAATCCAGAGTTTCATCTTTGATTATTTCCTCTTGCTTTACTGACAGAGGCTTCATGAGGTTTTCGTCAACATATGATACAGATTCTTCATAAATTATTCCTGCAGACATTTTCAGACTCTTGCTGTAATCCTGCAAAAGAATACAGTTTCTAGTAGCGGTATAGACTTTGTGTAATAACGTGAGGGTTGGGCAGTTGAGGTCATTATGCTGATGGTATCTTACCCCTCAATTCCAGTAGTGTCAGGCAGCCACAGAAAGAAGAAGAGAAAGGAGGAGGGGGCACAAGCAATGAAGGAGAAGGGCAGTAATGGAGGTGACAAAGACATCACCTCTCCTTTAGGTGCCGATGCAAATTTCAACGGCTCCAACAGGTACCAGAGAAAAACCTTCTCCTTTTATTATTATTATTATTATTATTATTCATTATTTATAAAGCGCCAGCATATTCCGCAGCGCTGTACAATAAGCACAGTATAGACAGGGTTACAATACATTGAACAACATTTGACAAACAGTACAGGAGGAGATGAGGGCCCTATTCCCGTAGGAACTCACAATCTGGGAGGGTTGGGGTTGGAAACAGGAGGAGAGGACTGTAAGGTGAGAGTGATTGATGGTTGCGTCAGTGAGTTGGGTGGTAGGCTTCCCTAAATAGGAATGTTTTAAGGGAGCGTTTGAAGGAAGAGAAGTTAGGGCAAAGTCTGACAGTACGAGGGATAGCGTTCCAGAGAGTGGGGGCTGCGCGTGAGAAATCCTGCAGTCTATCATGGGAAGAGGTGATGCGGGGAGAAGCTAGTCGCAGGTCACTGTTTGACCTTAGGGAGCGGGCTGGGGTGTATTTGGTGATTAGTGAGGACAGGTAGTGGGGAGCTGAGTTAGTGAGGGTTTTGTAGGTAAGGATAAGGATTTTGAACTTAATTCTGCAGTGGATGGGGAGCCAGTGAAGGGACTCGCAGAGGGGAGCGGCAGAGACAGAGCGGCGGGTGAGGTGAATTAGCCTGGCGGAGGCGTTCAGGATGGATTGTAGGGGGGAGAGGCGGGACAGAGGGAGGCCAGATAAGAGATTATTGCAATAGTCGAGTCGGGAGATTACCAGGGCGTGTATGAGTTGTTTTGTGGTGACAGCGGTAAGAAATGGCCGAATTCTGGAAATATTACGCAGTTGGTATCGGCAGGAGGAGGAAAGAGACTTGATGTGGGGGATGAAGGAAAGAGCAGAGTCAAGTGTAACTCCAAGACAGCGAACTTGGTTTGATGGGGAAATGGTGATACCCTCCACCGTGATAGAGAAGTCAGGAGGTGGGGAGGCATTGGAGGGAGGAATAAGTAGGAGTTCAGTCTTTGACATGTTGATCTTTAGGTGGTGGGAGGCCATCCAGGAGGAGATGCCAGATAAACAGTCACTGACTTTTGAAAGGACAGGGGGAGAGAGATCAGGGGTAGAGAGGTAGATCTGAGTGTCATCAGCGTAGAGGTGGTAATTGAAGCCAAAGCTGTTGATGATTTTGCCCAGGGAGGAGGTGTAGATGGAAAAGAGCAGAGGACCAAGGACAGAGCCTTGAGGTACACCAACAGATAGAGGCAATGAGGAGGAGGAGTTTCCAGCAAAGGACACACAGAAGGACCTGTTGGATAAATAGGATTCGACCCAAGCGAGTGCAGTGTCACCGAGACCCAGAGAGTTGAGGGTCTGTAGAAGGAGGGGGTGGTCAACAGTGTCAAAAGCAGCCAAGAGGTTAAGCAGGATGAGAATAGAATAGTGGCCGTGTTTTTTAGCAGTTAGGAGGTCGTTGGTGACTTTGTTGAGGGCAGTTTCAGTTGAGTGTAGGGGACGGACTTTTAAGTCTATTTTGGCTCCGTGCTTCAGAGGGGTGAGAGGTTCAGGATTTTCAACACTAGCGTGCGCAGCCCATTAACCTAGGGTGTGACCCATGGACCATTTATTAATTTAAAATCATGTTTAGATGATTTTTCACAAAATGCACATTATTCATCATGAACCAGATAAATATAAAATGTCAATGTAGGAGATGAAAGAGGACCTTTTCACCCACCATTAGGGTGTGTCTGGGCACACTAAGCACACCCCCTGTACACGCCACTTTTTTCCAATTTGTCACAATTGATTGAAGCTCACAAGTGCTCTTTATCACACTCCAGACATTTAACCTCTTGTCTGGCAAAGATTCAACTCTTTCCTGAAACATTTAACCCTTTACTTACTAATAGGGCACAAATAACCCATTCCCTGCCAGAAAGCTCCATATCAGTCATTGTGGTCAGGGGGTGATTGTCACACAGGGGCTTCTTATAGACTAAGCATGGCTTTATACCCATGGCTGGGAGACATTTCATTTCTGAATTCACACACATTATACAGCGAATACAGCTAATCAGCAATATATGTATTTACTTACAAGAAGGCCGCTCACTCCCAGGACCCTCAGGCTGGATCTCCTCTCTGGATTCACCAGGCAGATCTGCGGCCTCACAGGGCTCAGGACACAAAGGACAAAGGTGATGGAGCTACAGGGGATAAAGGAGAGTGCAGGAGTTATATATAATCCCACATCAATACTTACAAAACTGAAACACATTTTAACCACTTAAATGGCACGCTCTTGGCAGGTGGGTCTGAACGCCGTGGGGACAGGATAGCAGGCCCTTCTGACGTTTATGGGCTGCAGCAGCTGTAGAGCCGTGGCATACTAGTACGCCCCGCCAGCGTTTATACCAACCCGCCAGGCACAACCTGTCCAGAGGTAAGGGGTTAATGATACAAAAGGGAAAATAAAAAAGTCACTAACAGGAGACAAGAACGAGCAAGGAGAAAATAGTTGCAGCACTTCCTGATTCAGCAACTGGACAACTTTTGTTTTGCCGTCATCATCACTCTAAGCTTAACCTCCCTGGCAGTCCGATTTTGACATATTTTATATGTCAAAATGGGTGCATTAATCCAGCCCCCTGGTGGTATCCTCAGTGTGGCTCGGGGTTAAATTTCAATGCTGAAAGTGGTAACCCTGAGCCACACTCAGGCTGGATACATACCTGTCCGTGACCTCCCTCGCTGTCCCACGCAGTGACCTCCAGTCAATTGCGGCGTCCTGCTTCCTGGTTCCCTTTTCGCGAGAAGGGAACCTGAGCCGCGTTCAATACCTCAGCCGCTGCAAGTGCTAAATTAGCAACTTGCCATTGAACGCCGTTCAACCGCTCAGCGCTCAGCAGTGCTAACCTAGCACTTGCAGCGACCCGAGGAGATGTTGCGTGTAGCTGAGTGTGATGTATTAAAGATGGCCGCCGCCATGAAGCAAGTAACAATGCCGTACAGCAAGATGGCCGCTGCCACGAAGCAAGTAATAATTCCGTACAGCAATGTTAATTTTGAGGTTTTTGTTCACCAAAGCACAAAATATTTATTTATTATTTCCCCCTGCACATAGACATATATTACAGTTCAATTTATATATTGTTTCAGAAGTAAACATAAGGTTCATTAAAAACTATCATTTGTGGTGTGTGCATACAAAACGGAATTGTGCTGACTGCTTTTATTTATCATATTTTGCCCGAGTGATCCGAAAAACAATCTGAATTTTTCATTAAGAAATTGGCCATTTTGGATTCAAAATTCGCATCCAAAGCGTTCAATGACACTGCTGCAGCAAACTGAATTGCTGCGCTGCAGCAATCAGCAGCTGCTGAGGTATTGAACG
The DNA here is from genome assembly GCA_009667805.1 of Leptobrachium leishanense. Taxonomy (NCBI): domain Eukaryota; kingdom Metazoa; phylum Chordata; class Amphibia; order Anura; family Megophryidae; genus Leptobrachium; species Leptobrachium leishanense. The sequence goes on along the minus strand of RXON01000887.1, from coordinate 15,380 downwards.
GGCCTCAGGACGCCGCGATCGGCCGGAAGAGAATGTGATTGCGGAAGGTCAGCGAGGGAGCGCAGGTACAGCTAATGTATCCAGCTCGAGTCTGGCTCAGGGTTGCCGCTTTCAGCATTGAAATTTAACCACGAGCCACAATCGGGAAAAACCAACAGGGAGGTTAATTAGCCACGGTTTTCAGACATTAGGACAAAGAGAACAGACAGAGGCACAAGGATAATGAGTACAAACAGAAGCACAGGGACAGCCATGAAGCACAGGGTCAAAGAGGGACAGACTGTAACAGACTCCTGTTCCCTGGTTCTGTACCTCCATTATTAGCACTGCCTAGAATTGCTCAGACACCAGATCAATGTTACCCAGGAATCCAGATACAGCCAAGGCTTGGTATAGATACAGCACAGAGACAGATAAACACAATGAACAGAAACACCTTATACATTGTCTATAAACCAGCCCCACAGACATCGAACCCTGAACAATAACAACACAATGTATAATGACACCTCTGGGAGTGATTAGAAAACAAAGGAGCCCCCCCCCCCCCATAACTGGCTATCCCTGGTACATAAAGATAGCAGATATCTGGTACAAACAAATAACTCAGGGGGCGTGGCCTGACTGTGCTTAATGGCAGACGAGCTCCGCGTCTGACACCCGGCTAAAAGCAGAGATCACAGGCGAATCATTCGTCCAATGGCACCGCTGACCCAGAGAGCCCCGATGTCTCCCTATTAAAGCGGGAAGAATTCCAGAGGGGCTGATTTTTTCACACCGAAGGGCACAAAGCACCAGGATGGAGTGATTCCCGCAAGATGGCGGTGGCTCCTCCTCACCATTCCCTAGCACTGCCGATGCCTGCTCCTTGACATCCCCCAGGCTTAGACAAATTTACGGCTCGGCTGGAAACCATACTCTCGGCCCTCTCAAACACGCTGACATCCCGGATGGACACTGTCGCTGCAGACATTCGTGACAACAGGGAGTGCACTCATAGGCTGGAGAAGATGGCAGACCTTGCTGGAGCACACAACGACATGGCAGGGAAGGTGGAGGACTTAGAGACACAACTCCAGGAGGCACAAAATAAAATCGCAGACTTAGAGGACAAGTCACGCCGCAACAACTTGAAGAGGTGTCCCCGATTCAGTGAATGTACCCCAACTGACATACTATGTCACGGAACTCTTTCAGTGTCTTCTTCCGAATGCCATGCCTGATTTACTCTAATTTGACCACATACAGTGGCAAGAAAAAGTATGTGAACCCTTTGGGATTACGTGGAGTTTTGCATGAATTGGTCATAAAATGTGCTCTGATCTTCATCTAAGTCACAACAATTTGAAAAACACAGTCTGCTTAAAATAATAAAACACAAACATTATATGTTTTCATGTGTTTATTGACCATAACATGTAAACATTCACAGTGCAGGGTGGAAAAAGTATGTGAACCCCTAGCCTAATGACTTCTCCAAGAGATAATTGGAGCCAGGAGTGAGCCAACCTTGAGTCCAATCAGTGTGATATTATTGGATGTGTTGCTGAAAGCTGTCCTGCCCTTTAAAAACACACACCAGTTTTGGGTTTACTGGTTTCAAGAAGCACTGCTTGATGTGAACCATGCCTCGCAGAAAAGAGCTCTCAGAAGACCTACGATCAAGAATTGGTTGACTTGCATGAAGCTGGAAAGGGTTACAAAAGTATCTCCAAAAGCCTTGATGTTCATGTGTCCATGGTAAGACAGACTGTCTACAAATGGAGAAAGTTCAGCACTGTTGCTACTCTCCCTAGGCGTGGTCGTCCTGTAAAGATGACTGCAAGAGCACAGTGCAGAATGCTTAATGAGGTAAAGAAGAATCCTAGAGTGTCAGGGAAAGACTTACAGAAATCTCTGGCACATGCTAACATTTTTGTTGACACATCTACAATAAGGAAAACATTAAACAAGAATGGAGTACATGGGAGGACACCATGGAGGAAGCCATTGCTGTCCAAAAAAAATATTGTAGCACGTTTTAAGTTTGCAAAAGAGCACCTGGATGTTCCACAGCACTACTGGCAAAATATTCTGTGGATAGATGAAACCAAAATTGAGTTGTTTGGAAAAAACACACAACACTATCAGGGTTATTCAGAGCGCGTGAAAAGCAGGAGAATGACTGGAGAATAAAAAATTCTAGGTCAAAATAGCCAAACCAGAAAAATTCTCTCTTTCATCTCACTTTCCAAATCGGCTATTTTGACCTAGAATTTTTCATTCTCCAGTCATTCTCCTGCTTTTCACGCTCTCTGAATAACCCTGTAAGTGTGGAGAAAGAAAGGCACTGCACACCAACATCAAAACCTCATCCCCACTGTAAAACATGGCGGAGGGAGCATCGTGGTTTGGGGCTGCTTTGCTGCCTCAGGGCCTGGACGGATTGCTGTCATTGATGGAAAAATGAATTCCAGAGTTTATCAAGACATTTTGCAGGAAAACGTAAGACCATCTGTTCGCCAACTGAAGCTCCGCAGAGGATGGGTGATGCAACAGGACAATGACCCAAAGCATACAAGTAATTCAACAAAAGAATGGCTTCAACAAAACAAAATACGCCTTCTGGAGTGGCTCAGTCAGAGTCCTGACCTCAACCCGATTGAAATGCTGTGGCATGACCTTAAGAGAGCGATGCACACCAGACATCCCAAGAATATTGCTACACTGAAACAGTTTTGTGAAGAGGAGTGGTCCAAAATTACTCCAGATCGTTGTGCAGGTCTGATCTGCAACTACAGGAAACGTTTGGTTGAGGTTATTGCTGCCAAAGGAGGGTCAACCAGTTATTAAGTCCAAAGGTTCACATACTTTTTCCACCCTGCACTGTGAATGTTTACATGTTCTGTTCAATAAAAACATGAAAACATAGGTTTGTGTTGTATTATTTTAAGCAGACTGTGTTTTTCAAATTGTTGTGACTTAGATGAAGATCAGAGCACATTTTATGACCAATTCATGCAAAACTCCACGTAATCCCAAAGGGTTCACATACTTTTTCTTGCCACTGTACACCGACTACCGAGGCCACCGTCAGCTCCCGAGGGATGTCCTGCTTCGTTTTCATTATTTTAAGCCGAGTGAGGATGTATTGTGAGCTCTACTAAAGCCTGGCACACTTCCACCAGAATATGAACACCTAGCGATTTTCCCTGATCTCTCTAAAGCCACCCTTCAGCAGCGCCGTATCTAACGCCAGGTCATAGCGTTGCTCTGTGACCGTAACATCAACTACTGTTGGGGATATTCCACTAAGCTTTTGATTTCCCACCAGGATTCTTTCCACGTCGTGACCACGATGGCTGATGGTCTGCAACTCCTCCGTGAATGGGGTATGGAGTCTCACACCGCCTCACATTCACATGCGGGCGCTTCACAACGCCTCAACCCTGAATGGCGCAAGAAATGACAATATCTGTGAGATACAGTTTTTCTTTTCGCTCTTTGACCTCTGGCATCCTGTGGGGGTCAGTACCCCACCGGGGCTGTTGGTGGGAGGCATTTCCTAGCCCGGTACTGTACAAAGTTATAAATGTACTCTGGGGTTCTAAGTCCCAAGTTTGAGTTAGTTTGTTGTCTGTGGGACATTAATGCACTAGAGTCTGGGTTCCGTCATGCAGAGAGTGACAGAGTCTTTTCAATTTTTTTGGCCATTTTCACACCTCACTCTCCCTCCCCTGTTGAGTTTGAGAAGCACTCCCAGTCTATGGAGCTTCTCCTGAGAGAAATTCCCGCTTGGGAATGTACATAGGTTTTTGTTTTCTGTTCTCCACCACCTTCCAAACTGCACATATGTACGTAGTGTTGCAAAGAGGGCGAGAGATACACCGGTTCTGCTCCCCACAGAAGTTGAAGTTTGTGTCACATAATGTCAAGGGACTAAATTTCCCATTTTTTTTTAAACGCCACTCCCTTTACGCAGAGATTAGACGATTGGGAACAGAAGTAGTCTGCCTCCAGGAAACCCGCTTTAAACAGCTAACTCATCCTATGCTAAACCTCCACACATAGCCCATTCACTTTCATGCTACTGACCCAATCGAAAACTAAAGGAGTCTCCATTCTTGTCCACGGCGACGTAGCATTTCCGTTGCATAGGAAAATCTCAGATCCCCGGGGGCGATACTTGATACTGGTTTGCTCCATAAACCACACTTTATTTACACTGGTTAATGTATACTCCCCCAATAACAACCCGATAGCTTTCCTCTCTGGGCTACTGCGTCGCACCCAACAACTGCACACAGGATGCCCCTTGGATTGCAGATACTTTAATTTCAGCATAGACCTGATTAGGGATGTGCAATCCGTTAAAATCCCACCCCTTACTAAACAACAGATTCGACAAGGCCACATATTTACTGAGTTTCTGCAGTCGTTTCATGCATACGACCTGTGGAGGTTGATAAATCCGGGGGGGAAAGATTTTGCATTTCACTCAAAGGTTCACAATACGTATACTAGGATAGTCTACTTCCTACTACTGGGATCTTTTTTTGCCCCGAGCTTTGTCATGCCGATATATGCATATAACTTGGTCAGACCATGCACCTTCAAAGACCAATATAGTACAAAATATTGAGGTGAAAAAAAGCGCTTCCTTCTGAAGAATAGGACTTCCTTTGAACGGGATAGAGTTCTTTCTCTTTAGATCCCCTTTTTATATGGAAAGTCTTCTTCCCTCGAAAAAATATCGGACAAACACCAGGACATAGTGTAGCCTGTATAATAAGCAAGGTTAAGAAAAATATATAAAAGGAACAATCACCTGGAACGAATGGATTATGCGAAATAGAAGAGCTTCATAAAGCGCACGAAACAGTGAATGAGATAAAATTACCTCCACCTTGGACCTTTAAAGGTGTAAATCGTGACATAGAAACGTGATATTTATAGTGGAAAACTTTATAAACTGTGGAACAATAGTCTCACTCATGTGAAAACAGACAACAAAACCGTGCATATACTTATAGGTTTTTACATTAAATGTCACTTTGTGACAGGATGGCCTAATGGCGGAGGGGTCAGGCTTGACCCCCCTGTTCTTCAATCCAGCCTTTCAGGCTGGGGTGAGACCAGGAGCCTTTAGGTGGTGGATACGGAGCCGATTTTCGGAGCTTGTCCATCTATTGCTTCAGGGAACACCTGTGAGCTTGGGGTATCTTCAGGAGTCCCGTGCTATGCCCCCGTGTGAGACCTTCCGAGCCATACAATTGCTCCATTTTGCCTGGGCCTGCGTAATGGCCACCCCATTCCCCCGGCCGACGTCTTACGAGAGGGGCTGTAGGGGACGTGGCCCAGCAAAAGGGACGATTTCATTGCTGTATGGTCAGCTTCTTCAAGCCACGTTCCCCCAGGACCCTCCTTACATCGTGAAATGGGAGAGGGATTTGGGGTTGGCGGGCTCTAGGGAGGACTGGGACGACATCCTAGACCGTGCTTCAAGAGTGACTGTTTGCTCCGCGATTCGGCAAAATTGTTACAAGGTCATGGCACACTGGTACTTACACCCAACTAGGCTGGTGCGATGTTGCCCAGGATCCCCCTCAGAGTGCTTTAGGGGATGCGGGCACCTTTCTCCACTCCTGGTGGTCCTGTGGCATGGTCAGTAGTATCTGGGAAGAAGTGTTTGCGGTCCTGGGCAGATGTTTGCACAGCCATATCCCCCCCCCCCCCGACGGGTGGACTGCCTTGCTGAATAGGCCTCATGCCTCCGTGCACCTCCTGAGCTGGGAGCTTAAGTTGGTCACTCGCATTTGCGCGGCGGTGCGCATCTGTCTGGCGCGCACATGGAAGGGCCCTCCGCCACCCCGTTCAATGATCGATTCCAAGATATGGTACGTTCTCACAGTGGAGCACTTGACGGCAGTGGTGCACAATCAAATGGCCCAGTTCCAGAGGGTGTGATCTCCGTGGCTGGCCGAGTTCGCTCCCCCCCCCTTATGACCTTGGCTTTTTGGGATGAGAGGAGGTCGGTGCGTGATGGCGGGGCTCGGGGTAGCAGTTGGGCACGGCTGTGGCTCCCTTCTTTATCCCCCTTTTCTATCTCCTTTGTCTCTCTTCTTCCTTTCACCCCTATCTCATCCCTCCCTTTCTTTAGCATCTCCCCCCGTCTGGATCGCCCCAGAGGTCCTCTCTGATAGCAGATGCGGAGGGCCCAGATGATATAGGGGCTGGTTTCCGGAAGCTAAGCAGAGATTACTAGCCGGAGCCTGGACTCCACAACTCTCCGCAGTTGAACAACCCTACCTGGCTTTCTCACTTCCTGTCTTCTAATCTTCCATGCCTAATTCTCGGGGACTTCAACATTCCCATTGACGATCCTTCCGCTCCTGCTGCCTCCAAACTTCTTTCACTCACGTCCTCCCTTGGACTCACACAATCCTCCCTCCTCCCTACCCACCGCGATGGTCACGTTATTGACCTGGTCTTTTCCAACATCTGCTCCATTTCTGAGTTCAAATGTCGCCCTTTCCCCATCTTTGACCACCACCTTCTCTCTTTCAACCTATCTGGACTTCCTAAACACCCTGCTCCCCCACCCCGCACACACACTCGCAGAAATCTACATGCTGTGGAGCCCCATCAATTCTCCAACTTACTTCACCACCTCCCTCATACCTCATCCTTCACCTGCCCTGATGCTGCCACTAATCACTACAACACTACGCTTATCTCGGCTCTAGACACTCTTGCTCCTCTTCGACTCTGTAAGGCCCCACGCCGCCAGCTTCAGCCCTGGCACACCCTCCAGACTCGCTACCTGCAAAGATGCTCCCGCACCGCAGAGCATGCCTGGAGGAAATCCCGCTCTGAAGCTGATTTTGTTCACTTCAAGTTTATTCTCCGGTCATACACCTCTGCCCTCCACTTGGCCAAACAATCCTTCTTCTCATCTCTTATATCTACGCTGTCCTCCAACCCTAAACGGCTCTGGTTCACCTTCAACACCCTCCTCTACCCACCTGCACCTCCCCCTCAGCTGCCTTCAGCGCTCAAGACCTGGCAGACTACTTCCTCAGTAAAACTCTAACTATCAGAAGCAACATCCCAACACAAGATAGTAATCTGCCACCTCCACTCCCACAGGTCCCCTCTGCCACCCTCTGCCGCTTCCTCCCAGCCACTGAGGAGGAAGTCAATTCCTTATTGTCCTCCTCACATCTCACCACGTGCCCGCTCGACCCCATTCCCTCACATCTAATTCCTCCCCTCTCCTCCTCCCTCACCCCTGGTCTCACACACATCGTCAACCTATCTCTCTCCACTGGCTCCTTTCCATCCACCTTCAAACACGCGCTAGTTACCCCTTTACTAAAGAAACCATCCCTAGACCCCAACTCTCCATCCAACTACCGCCCTGTATCCCTGCTTCCCTTCACATCAAAGCTCTTAGAAAAACTAGTCTTCAACCGCCTCTCCCTCTTCCTGTCCTCCAATTCCCTACTTGACCCCCTGCAATCTGGCTTCCGTCCCCTACACTCAACTGAAACTGCCCTCACCAAAGTCACCAACGACCTCCTAACTGCTAAAAAACACGGCCACTATTCTATTCTCATCCTGCATGACCTCTCGGCTGCTTTTGACACTGTTGACCACCCCCTCCTTCTACAGACCCTCAACTCTCTGGGTCTCGGTGACACTGCACTTGCTTGGGTTGACTCCTATTTATCCAACAGGTCCTTCTGTGTGTCCTTTGCTGGTAACTCCTCCTCTTCATTGCCTCTATCTGTTGGTGTACCTCAAGGCTCTGTCCTTGGTCCTCTGCTCTTTTCCATCTACACCTCCTCCCTGGGCAAAATCATCAACAGCTTTGGCTTTAATTACCACCTCTACGCTGATGACACTCAGATCTACCTCTCTACCCCTGATCTCTCTCCCCCGTCCTTTCAAAAGTCAGTGACTGTTTATCTGGCATCTCCTCCTGGATGGCCTCCCACCACCTAAAGATCAACATGTCAAAGACTGAGCTCCTACTTATTCCTCCCTCCAATGCCTCCCCACCAGCTGACTTCTCTATCACGGTGGAGGGTATCACCATCTCCCCATCAAACCAAGTTCGCTGTCTTGGAGTTACACTTGACTCTGCTCTTTCCTTCATCCCCCACATCCAGTCTCTTTCCTCCTCCTGCCGATACCAACTGCGTAATATTTCCAGAATTCAGCCATTTCTTACCGCTGTCACCACAAAACAACTCATACACGCCCTGGTAATCTCCCAACTCGACTATTGCAATAATCTCTTATCTGGCCTCCCTCTGTCCCGCCTCTCCCCCTACAATCCATCCTGAACGCCTCCGCCAGGCTAATTCACCTCACCCGCCGCTCTGTCTCTGCCGCTCCCCATCCACTGCAGAATTAAGTTCAAAATCCTTATCCTTACCTACAAAACCCTCACTAACTCAGCGCCCCACTACCTGTCCTCACTAAAACAGTGACCTGCGCCTAGCTTCTCCCCGCATCACCTCTTCCCATGATAGACTGCAGGATTTCTCACGCGCAGCCCCCACTCTCTGGAACGCTCTCCCTCGTACTGTCAGACTTTCCCCTAACTTCTCTTCCTTCAAACGCTCCCTTAAAACATTCCTATTTAGGGAAGCCTACCACCCAACTCACTGACACAACCATCAATCACTCTCACCTTACAGTCCTCTCCTCCTGTTTCCTACCCCAACCCTCCTAGATTGTGAGTTCCTACGGGAATAGGGCCCTCATCTCCTCCTGTACTGTTTGTCAAATGTTGTTCAATGTATTGTAACCCTGTCTATACTGTGCTTATTGTACAGCGCTGCGGAATATGCTGGCGCTTTATAAATAAATAATAATAATAATGCCCTCCAGAGCATAGTAACAGTGGGCGTTATTTACGTTTATCACATAATGACTCGGGATGTATAAGCCAGTGTTCATGCCTTTGTTTATTCCTCTTTTATGTACGTTGCTGTCTTACCCTCTCTTATTCTTTTTGTATCCCATTATATGCAAATTTGATAATAAAATATATATTTTTTAAAACTCACTTTGTAACCAATGGGCTGATATCTGGGGCTCTGTACCTTAATATTTCCACAGTAGGGGGCGTGGCTGACCGCCGTTTAAGATGGCGGCTTGACTGAGGAGCTCTGAGCACAGACCTTAGAGAAAGCGACAAAAAACGTCTTTACAAGCACCTAATTAACCCAGAAACGACTTGATTGGCGGTGGGAGATGTCACAGAGCAAAACCAAACAATCGGCGGCTAAATCCGAGTTCTTTTCACCGCGTCCTGTCACAAAAAAAAAATCGGCAGCTGGAATCCAAGATGGCGCTGGCCGCTCGAGCCCGGAAACACCCGCGATAACGCAGATGGAGGGTCCGACTACAGGCACTGAAATGAAAGCTCTTACCACTACTTTGGAAGGTATGCTTTCCTCTATGTCCGCAGACTTAAAATCGCAGCTTAAAGAAATGGCCAAAGAGATTAGAGCTGACATCCAGGGCCTAGCAGACCGCACCTCTCATTTGGAGGATAAAATGGGGGAATATGCTGATGCACAGAACGATATGGCCAACAAGGTACAGGAACTAGAGGACACGCTGGAGGGATGTTTGACCAAAATTGCTGATCTTGAGAACCGTTCCCGCAGGCATAATGTGAAAATCCGAGGCGTCCCAGAAAGTGTTAAAACCCAGCAACTAGCTTCCTATATTACTGATTTTTTTTTTACACTTGGTGCCTGAGCTGACCCCAGATTCTTTGCTGATGGACCGCATACACCGTCTGCCGCGGCCGTCCGCAATCCCAATAGACACTGCGCGTGATGTAATCTTACGCCTTCATTACTTCAGGCCCAGGGAACTTATCTTCCAGGCCCTACGAAATCCACAAGCACGGTCTCCTGATTACAATCATTTGCAAGTATTTCCTGACCTGGCGAAACGCACGCTTGATTTTAGGCGCTCGCTCCAGAGGGTAACCACCACACTACGTCAACATGATATTCCATATCGCTGGGGTTTCCCACAAAACCTATTGATCTCACATGATGGCTCCCAACGCGTGGTGACAACATTGGAACAGGGCCTCCAGTTCCTGTCGGAAAGAGACCTCACCCCATCACCGCCGAACCAACCGACTTCAACGCTCCCTCGGAGGATACAGAAGGAATGGAAAAAGGTCCGCAAGGGAAAACCGGGTTGAATGCCCCTTGTTCTTACCTGTTTTACTCCACTTTCGAAAATTCATCGAGACATCCTCCGCCGACATCTTGTCGTGACGTCCTTGACAATATACCACGACACCAAGGTCTGGCGGCTCCGTCCAGTTGAGAGTTTGTCTCTCCCACGTTCCCTCACTCTCTCCCTCTCTTGCTGAGAGATGTGGCATTGCAACAGGATTGCTGCCACACAGGAGATTTTTGAACTATTCCTTGTATATAGTTTTTTCTATGACTTTTTTTTTCTCTTCCCTTTCTCCCCCCCCACCTTTCTTTTCCAGGGACTATTGGATTCACCCCCATCAGCCTTATATCCTTCTGTGTTGCATCATCAGCCCGCATGCTGTAGAACAATGCTCATTCCAGTACTCACGACTCCTTTTTTTTTCCCTCATATCAGCAGTTCTCATCCGACGAACACTTGGGTAACTATTCAAAGAATCGTATTTTTTATTCCCCCTACATTACTCATTCCGTACACCTATCCCCATGGTGAAAATAATGTCATATAATGTTCAAGGTTTGAACATCCCATATAAGAGGCGGACACTTTATAAAGAACTCGATCTTTTAAGGGCGAATGTCATATGCCTGCAGGAAACCCATTTTAAAAGGCTCTCGCACGCTCCTCTGCTTTGGCCGAACTACTCCACCCAATTTCACTCCACAAGCCCTTCTAAATCTAAAGGAGTCTCTACTCTTATTAGAAATGATGTTGTGTTCGATTTGCACCGGAAATTGTCTGACCCAGCTGGCAGATACCTTATATTAGTGTGCTCAATTAACCATAGAGTTTATACTATTGTCAATGTGTACGCCCCCAACAACAACCAGGTGACGTTTGTTACAACTATGCTAGAAAAAATATCTCTCGTCCTTACTGGTACCCTTATAATGTGTGGGGATTTGAATTTCAGCTTAGACCCGCATAAAGATACCTCGAGTTTTGGCTCTCGCCCCCTGATGGGTAAACGTAAACGGTAAGTTGACAGATTCCAAGCCCTGTTGATGGATTACCACCTCCACGACGTCTGGCGCTTATTCCACCCTAACGAGGTAGATTATACATTTTATTCTAAAGTACACAAAACCCACACTAGAATTGACTATATGATGGTACAGGGCCACTCACTCCCATGGGTGGAGCACTGCTCCATTGGCACTATTTCCTGCTCCGACCACGCCCCAATGACCCTAATCTTAAAAGATGATTACAAACCATATGGCCTCTCACCATGGCGCCTTAACGAAGCAATCCTATCCGACGTGACGGCTAAAACTGACCTGGAAACCCAACTGCAATCAGATTTTGAATTGAATACAAGGGACGATTTGCCAGCAGCGACTGTTTGGCAAGCCCATAAGGCAGTTTTGAGAGGACACTGTATAAAATGAGCATCTCATTTTAAGAAATCTAAGGTGGTCGCTCGTCTTCTCCTTTTCCGAAGACTTGATTCTCTGTATCGGTACACAAACTATCCCCCTCAGACATCACTGCTCGTCAATTAAGTGAGACACACGACAAATTACATGCACTTGACATACAAACTCATTTTTCCCACCTGCAAAGTCTTAAGGCTAGATTTTACGCCTATGGTAATAAACCCAGCAGATTACTGTCGCGCCGACTGCGCGCACTCCAACCACGGCACCGTATAGACAAACTTCACACTGCTAACCACTCCGTAATACATAAACCTACCGACATTGCTGAAGAGTTTGCAGCCTACTATTCCTCTCTTTACAACTTAAACAAAGATGAGACAATCATACAACCCACGCTTACTGATATAGATAACTACCTGTCACACATTAATCTCCCCACCCTGACAAGAGCACAAACGGACTTACTATCACAACCATTTTCTCTGGACAAGGTCACGAAAGTTGTCTCCTCACTCCCTATTGGCAAAGCTCCTGGTCCTGATGGCTTCCCGTCCTGTTATTACAAATCATTCTTGTCTATTCTGAAGCGCCACTTAATTAAGAGTATTTGAAGGAGCCTCCTCGGTGGGCTCGTTTCCCAGGGAAATGTTACAAGCCACGGTCATTACCCTACCCAAGCCGGGTAAGCCCCCGACCTCTTGTCCCAACTTTCGCCCTATCTCATTATTGAACACGGATATTAAGATCTATGCCAAACTGCTAGCTACATGACTAAATGACATCCTCCCTACTCTCATTGACAGGGACCAAGTGGGATTTATTAAGGGGAGACAAGGGACTGAAAACTCGAAGAAATTACTAGCCCTCTTAGAATATCAAACCACATACGATATCCCATGCCTTTGGCTATCTCTAGATACGGAAAAAGCGTTTGATAGGGTTCATTGGGGATTTCTGAAACGCGTTCTTGACAAATTTGGCTTTTTACAGGAACACATACAGTCTATCATGGCACTATACGCACAACCCTCAGCTAAAGTACTGAACAGTGGCTTCCTCTTGGGGGCATTTGATATTACGAATGGCACACGCCAAGGCTGACCCCTATCACCTTTATTATACGCCTTAATACCCCTAGCTCAAGCCATAAGACAAGATGATCGTATAGGTGGAATGCATGTTGGCCCCAGGACGTTTAAACTAAACCTGTTCGCTGACGACATACTCCTGACGCTTACTAATCCTGTCTCGTCTCTACCCTCATTGCACACAGCCTTGAACGACTACAGCTTAGTCTCCTACCATTCCATCAATATGCCTAAAACTCAAGCCATGGCATTAGGCGTCTCCCCAGAAGATTTACAATCTATAAAGGCTTGGTACTCCTTTGTTTGGAAGGAACAGGGTATCAGATACCTAGGGGTCACGATTCCCAATCGACTCGACAGTGTCATGCCACTAAACCACACTAAGATTTTCACTGAAGTGAGGATACTATTACAGAAATGGAGGAGAGTGAAACTGTCCTGGCTGGGCAGGGCGGCAGCTGTTAAAATGACGATATTACCTAAACTACTATATGTTTTTCATATGCTGCCCATATCTGAACCCCACTCCCTTCTTAATTTGGTACAACGGGATATCACCTCGTTTATGTGGAATGGAAAGCGCCCGCACATCCCACTTAAAGTCCGCACCTCCACTCCGGACAGAGGGGGCCTTAAAGTTCCCCAGATCCTCACTTATTATAGAGCTGCAGTCATAGCCTCCCTAAGCGAATCCTTCTATGTTAACAGTCCCCAATGGACATACATACAGTTGGTATCGATACCAACCACTTCGTTTGCGTGTTTACTCTTCACACCAACTAAATCCAGACCCCCCCCTCCCATCGGTCCTCCAGATGACTAAATGGTATTTTTGCATGTGGGATCGTCATGTTCGCACTCTGACCTCTTTATATCCCCTATCATTAGCTACGCCAATGTCTGCCTTGGCCTATGTACTACCATTTTTTAACCCTAAACCCTGGATACAGAACGGAGTTGAACACGTGTTTCAATTCTTTCAGGCTTCCGCTCGCCTTTCCTTCTCCCAACTGCAGGTTAAATATGGGATACCTTCTTCTGCATTCCTTTTGTTTCTCCAATTGAACTCTTATATGGGAAAGCTGGGAATAACGAGATTACCCCCGGAAAGCCCTCCTGTGCTTTCACCTCTTGAATCTTTTGCTACCTACCCCTCTCACTCCACCAAACTCCTTTCCCTATGCTACAGATCACAGTTTGCCACAACCGACTCTCCTAGATGGTCATTTCAGAAGGCTTGGGAAATAGAACTTAATGTGTCCCTCACGGCAAAACAGTGGACTCATATATTTTTGTTTGACAAGGGGGCCTCCCGGTGTGTCTCCCTTTTCGAGACAAGACGCAAAGTGCTGTACCGATGGTATTTGGTACCCGTCAGAGAATGTCACTTCAATAAAAATGTTACTGATATGTGCTGGAGATGCCTCAATAATCGGGGATCTATGCTACATGTATGGCGGAATTGTCCTGTGCTTTTGCCGTTCTGGTTAGCGGTGGCGAAATTTGTGGATGACGTTCTGGGCATCCCAGTTCCATTTACCCCGGAACTCTACATCCTGGGGGCTCTCCCGGATGCAGTGAGAAAGTTAACACCCCAACGAAAACTATTTTGCATTATTATATCTTGCTGTTTTCTGGTCATAGCCAGACTCTGGAAACAAACCACACCCCCTATCCTCCCTGCACTGATTAAGATGATCTCCGACCTGGCTTACTCCGAAGCCCTGGCTCTGTCATACTTTGATCTCTCCGCGCCGAAACAGGACCCCTGGTCGTTATGGCAAGAACACTTGCTTTACAAGCTAATTTAATATACGGGGATTCCTTCCTTGCACTCTCGAATATTATGCCCTACTGTATTGCTGCTGACAACCCACTACCTCGATCCCTCTGCTCACCATACATTCTCTCATTTATTAACCTATCCTTCTCCTACTATAGGCGTTTGAGTCTACCGATGCAATCTCCCTGGCCCTATCTCCCTCCCCCTCCCCTCCATCTTCCCCTTTCTTCTGTTTCTTTTACACTCTCTCTTCTGTCTCTCTGATAGCTTTCTTCCCCCCTTTTCTTTTCTTTCCCTTCTTCTCTTTCTCATTCTCTGACTTCTTCCTTTTATTTAAACCTTCCCAAGGGACAGGAATAACTAAATGTTATCTAAATTTGGCGTCAATGTTTTAATTTTCATGCCAATCTGTGGAGCAATTGCTACTGGATACCGCTCCGCATCGTTGCCGTTGTTATCTGTCCCAATGTTCCCCATTTTGTGTACATTACTGTTTTACCCCTTTTCTTCATTTTGGATCCCATTTATACTTGGTAATCTCTTATTTTAGCGTCCTTAATTCCCTATGGAAGAATCAAGCGTTTTAAATTCCAGCCACTGCTGAACACCTTGCAACAAATGTTTATAAACACAATGTTGCAAGTTGAAGTAATTGCAGACAGCTTGAAAAAAAAGCTACTGTTAGGCTTTCCCTGCACAACTGAGATTACCATACATTTCTATGAAGTATTTTGGCGTATTTAACCCCTTAGTGACCAGGCAGTGTTACGATTGTCTGTCCGTAAGTGCCCACTGCTGTTTTTTACGTTTCTGCACCGCTTGTGTGTCATATCGAATAATTTACTTTAAATAAAATTTAAGATATATGATGAAAAAAATTGATAACCT